>JAJLUM010000129.1:0-34741 GCA_030564265.1 Blastobotrys attinorum
GAGTGGAGATACCAGTATCTGGGTGTGTTTGCTTCAAGACCTTGTAAATGTAAGAAGAGTAAGTTTCTCGTCTGGTCTTGGTTCGCTTCTTCTTTTCACCGGAGACGGCAGTCTTCTTTCCGGCTTCCTTCTTTTCAGCTGGAGCCTTTCCGGCTGGAGCCTTAGAGGCTGGTTTCTTTTCGGCTGGTTTTGGACCCATATTTGTACTAGTTTCCTTTGGCTTTTTGTTATCAAAAGATAGAGAGAGGAAAGAAAAAAAAGTTGTTTGTTTGGGAACAAAAGTAAGGTGCGTGTTGGTTTCTTTATATACTCCCAGTGACTGTACCGAGATGTTCGCAGGACTGAAAATTACGCAGCGCGATTTAGTCATCAAAACAGCAAAAACTCGCGTATGGACATATTTTGACCTAGAAATCACGTATATGCAAAAATTGGGCCCATGTTTAGTGAGAAAAATTGGACTTTGTCACTGTGGCGACTTTTTTAGACCGTCATGATGGAGTGTTGATTTTGGCGATGTTGTCGGGTGTCGCAAAATGTCCCAGCAAGCCTCCGCCATAACAAATCTAAGGTGGCGGGGCTCAAAGTGCAGTGGTAATCAACATTTTTCGCGTTCGCGATCAATTCTGGATGATGATCAGCTGGCCGTGTTTATGAGGGCATTAAGAAAAAATTAATCAGAAAAAAGCCTTACGGATCGTGGTCTTTGGGATTGCATGTAAGGAGAGAGGGTGGAAGAATATTCGCGTATCATGGAGGAAGGGACACACAGGGCGTAATTCTTCTTGACTAGTTGCTACGCGTATATAGCGACTCTCTCTCTCTCTTTTTTTTTTTTTTTTTTTGTAGCAGAAATTGTCTTCGTATAACAGTTTTTGCTGCTCCAAATTCTCTATTAAAAGCTTGCTTACATTCGCAAACACTCCTACTCTCAATGGAACACCCATAGATTGACTGAGATAACTCCATAGGCTTCAAAAATATCATGACTCAGCAATGCACTAAAAGATTACATAACACTCCCAATTTTCTGTAAAAGTTCCAACACCAAATTTTTTTTCATCAAAACACTCTTTTTTCTTCCCAATATTATAATACCCACAAAGCCATCGAAAAATGCCCCCGAGAAGACGTTCCACAAGGTTCAGAGAACCAGAGGATGAAGATATCTCCCAAGAACAGGAATTGGCCCATGAACAAGAACAAATGGCAGAAATGCATGATCAACCCACAAACGACCAGGAAGATGTAGCAGACGAATACATGGAAGAAGACGAGGAAGAGGAGGATCCAGAGGCCGATGTCACCACGGAAATAGTAGAGGAAGAAGTGGAACATCACCAGCCCAAGCGCCGAGGAAGACCTCCAGGAAGCAAAAACAAGGTTTACGACGGTGAAACAATAACTCCAAGAAAACGAGGTCGTCCACCATCAAAAAATGGGCCAGCCCCACCTAGACCTCCCAAGGCATCCAAAAACCATCCAGTGACCCAAGTGCCTTTGGACGAGAATGGTGTGCCACAAACTATTCTGAATGACGAGGTCGACATACCAGACGATCCAGACGGAGAGACCAAAATTCAGAAAAACGGTGAGCTATTAGGAGGACGTGATTATCGAGTAAGAACGTTTACTGCAGTTGGCCGAGGCGATCGTCTGTACATGCTGAGTACCGAACCTGCCCGTTGCATGGGATTCCGAGACTCTTATTTATTGTTCCAAAAACATAGAAAGCTCTACAAGATTATTCTAAATGAGCGTGAAAAGTTTGATCTAATCAACCGAGAAATCATTCCTCATTCCTACAAGGGCCGGGCTATCGGGATCGTCACAGCTCGATCAGTGTTCAGGGAATTTGGATCTAGAATTGTAATTGGCGGCAAGAGGGTAGTTGATGACTACTATGAGCAACAGGCTCGGGACCAAGGGTTTGTCCCCGGCGAGATTGCCGACAAGGACGACAAATTGCCTCCAGAGGGCACTCCGTATAATAAGAACCAGTACGTGGCATGGCATGGTGCGTCTTCGGTGTATCATCAGTACAATGCACCAGCTCCAATGATGACTCGAGACACCTTCCGAGATCTCTCGAGTCTAGTGAAGAAGAAGAAAGTCAATATCACAGACGAAAATTGGATGTACGAACATGCGTTGGCCTCCTCTCAGTATAATACCGAACTATTGAAAAAACGACGCAAGAACTTCAAAGGTGTGTATGAGGGACACACTGGAGTCAATTTCTATCCGAAGAATACCCAGCCAGAAGTGTGCAAGTGGGCCAAGGTGGGTGCCAGTGGGAGCACTGACGGTAAGGTTATTATCGAGGCGGTCAGTGTGCAAAAGAACCCGTATCCGCGAACGGGACTTATTGATGTTCCTCCTAGTGTGTATGAGCACTTGCCTGATGATATCAAGCAGGCGATTGTGAAGCAGCAGGCTTTTGAGCGACAGTGGTCTTAGAAGAAGAGATTTCACCAGAAGATTTACCCAACGTACCTGGTTTTTGTAGCAGCAATTAGGGTGTTGGATATATATAATTTCAATATAATATCAAATATATCAACGAGTGTGACGAATTGGGCGTCCCATGGACATACCTCCAATAGAAAAGTGTTCTAAAGCATATAGCTTGTTGGCATGCTTATTGCCAACAGGTTAGACCACTAAATGCTTAGCGCAAATCTAAAACGACTGAATATTACATGAGATCGTATATTATTATAAATTACATGCGAGACTGGGAGATTAAAGTCACCATGGGACCAGTCTGATCTAATTACATTGGAAAATCTGTCGACAAAAAATAACTATGAATGTCAACATAAGCTATGAATTGTTTGTCGCATCAATAAACGTCTCGAGAACCTTCTTAGCCTGTCCAGATGTAATACTAGTCCGCGCTAGTTCAACCCCATGCTTCCAGTCCTTGGCTTTGCCCTCAATCACCGCCAGTGCAGCTGTATTCATCAAAACATAGTCCAAAATAGGATTGTTCTCTTCCAACTCATTATTCACAATCCTCCAGACCATATCGGCATTCTCATTTGGAGTACCAGATGCAACTGTTTTGAGCTCATGAGCCGGGAGCCCGAAATCTCGAGGATTCAGTGTATAGGTGGTTATTTCCTCGTTTTCTAAATGCCAAACCTTTGTGTCTCCTGCTGGTGAAATCTCGTCCAGTCCCTCTACCCCCCAAACGATCAACGCTTTGGAATGAGGGTACCCAGTTCTACGGTTGATTTGTCGTACTGCTTCCGCAAACACCTGGCCCAGCCCTTCATCATAAACACCAATGATCCGAGCTTTGAGAGGCACTGGGTTCAGCAGAGGGCCCATAATGTTGAAAATAGTTGGGATACCCAGAGTTTTTCGCAATGGTGCCAGGGACGCCATCATTGGGTGGAAAACTGGAGCAAACAAAAACCCAAAGCTCGACTGCGAGAGAATATGTGGAGCATTAGTATGGGTCACATTGAACATATCCACGCCTAGGCACTTCAGCATATCACCAGCTCCAGAAGCTGATGTAGACGCTTTACCACCGTGCTTACAGACATTGAGACCAGCTCCAGCCGCAATGATGGCACTGGTTGTCGATACGTTGAAAGTATTTTGACCATCACCACCAGTGCCCACAATGTCTACATAGCCCTCGGGATTAATTTTTGAGTAGTCTATTTTATGGGATTCTTGGAAAATCCTCGTAGCAGCTGCGGCGACAAAGTCGGGGGAATGATCAAGTTCGGTCATTCTCATAGCCGTTAGGAATGCGGCCACCTGAATGTCGGTGATTTCGCCATTGATCATTAGAGTCAGAGCATCGTTGAGATCATTAGCTGACAGAGTTGGCGGTTTCTGTAGCAGCTTTTTAAGATAAGAGTTTAGGTTTGGCATTCTCTAGTTACACAGATTTATATTGAAATGTCGGATAGTGTGGTATATTGAAATGATGAGTAGCGTGATATAGATCTTTCTTTTATTATCAACCTTGTCTTCTCTTCAGTTTGGTGTAAATGAAATCTTCTAGGCTAGCCAAGGAGGAATGGAACGAAAAAGTTTCAAGAGTCATACATGATCTAGGGAAAGACGATAAGTTTAGTCAGAATCTGACTAAGCAATACTATGCAAGATCGGAAAATCCAACACATGACTAATACTTAGCTGAGGAAATGACTAAGCGATCCATGCCCCCCTCCCCTCGTGTTTGTTCTCCTTTAAAGGATTCTGACACACACAATTTCCATCACGACATCACCAAATATTGCGATCCATTACCACTGTACATCCGAGGGTTAATTTCCGCAAACTAATTGAGCCCGAAGATCGCCTGAAATAGTCCCATCACAAACAACTAGGTCTTCCCATTCAGACAGACCAAAAGAGCTACACATCTATTTATATAAATCAATGCTCCAGTCCCACGAAAGGACGGAGCACGAGGAAAAGCAGAGGAGCGAAAACTCCTCCTCCATAGACTCAATCCCTATCCCAAAATTGCGTCGACCGGATTCGGAAATCATAACTACTGATACCGATTTTTCGCTTGATCCACCACAATTTCCCGCTCAGTCGAAACGATATTCATTCAATGATTCTCTGAACGGGACTCCACCGCCTGCAAGTTCTTTGCTCGACCCAAGCATGGCCTTGCACAGTACCCCGATCAACCAACATCCAGGAAATCGGTCTAGTGCGACTTTCTATGGAAGCCCCAACTCTTCATTACCATTCCCACAGACTCCATCCTTCACCCCTTCGATGCCTCCTCCACCACCTCCAAGGTCAGTATCCCCAGCAAAGAGCTTGCGATCAGACGGTGGTGGAGGGAAATCTCCGTCCAGAGGAGGATCTCCTACAAGAATGTCACCGCCAAAGAACCCTTTCAACTTCCAATCGACCACATTTTCACCAGTCACCTCTACCCCAGCCAAGGCGAGCCACCGAAGAGGACACAAATATAAACATTCATCTGTGTCTATCAATTTCTTTCAAGAGCCTCCTCAACGAGCTCCATTACCTATCCCAGAGTCTTTGCCTATACCGAACTCCCGAGAATGCTATCAGAGCATGTCCCGAGAGCAGCGAATGAGGCTGGGGTGGTGTGCGTGCCATTTCCTTGTAGCTATCATGGTATACAACACAGATTTGCCCTTCACCGCTGTGAAGGCATTGGCTCATTTGCTGATTTATGATGCCGTGGGGGCAACCCTCTGTGTGGCTGTCGACATTTTGGGTAACTTTGATGTGTGGAAACAGAGTTCTTTGCACCATCCTTTCGGGCTGGAAAGAACTGAAGTCCTAGCTGGGTTTGCATTATCAGTAGCATTGATCTTCATGGGTGGTGACATTATGTCGCATGCTTTCCAAGATCTTGCACAATCGTTCTATGGCATTCATCATCATCACGAGGCACACATTGAGAGCTTTTCATCGTTCATTTTCAGGGTCATCCTGGGAATTATCGCCACAATTGTATCAGCCGTGGGGCTCGACAATCACACTAGAATATCGCGAACCATGCGACATCAATCTGCTCCAGGTGGATCTTCCTTGTCAGCTATTTTGTCTAACCCTTCTCATTTTATGACAGTGTCTTTTTCTCTAACGTTGCTGCTATTCCCAGCTCTGGGGCCCCAGGGATATGTATTTATTGATACTCTTCTAACTCCGGTGATTGCGGGATCGATGTGCTATGTCGGGTGGACAATTGCCAAAGTGCTAGGTGGTATGCTTGTGATGAGTTACTCGGGACCTGATTTTATTGAGGAGATTGAGCAGGAGCTCAAGCAGGAACCAATGGTGACGAGTGTGTCCAATGTTTCGTTTTGGCAGGTGCACCACGAGCTCTGGTTGTGCTGTATGAACATAGTCATGACTGGTGCTGAGGAGGACGAGTATCATGTTCGAAGTCGAGCTACAAACATAGTCAAGGATGTCATGTTGAATAAGGAAGACGGATTGGTTGCTACTCAGATGTCTAGTGATATCAGTGGACGCGGGAATGTTCGATGGGAGACCACTATAGATGTAAACCGGACTACAATGCAGTGATACGGTGTGAACGAAGCAGCAAAGTGAAAAAGAGGTATAGACAAATTGCTGTCTAACTGCAATTTGACTAGCTAATTAAGGAGAGGGAGTATATAACTAGTAGCTTCATTAGAGAAACACATAGAAACCAATTATTTATTCTTTCGATTCAAACGACGTCGATACAACTCGCTCAAGTTCCAAGAGCTATAAGGCACTCACTCGAGTTCCAACAGCGAGAATGAGGAGAGTACAGGCTTCACTGATACTCCTATCAACATGATCAACTCATCGAGCTGAGAGCTCGACTGACTTTATATCAAAACATGGGGTAACGTGTCTTTTTCTTCCTAATTTTCATTTTCAGACCCCAAACTCACAGCCGAACCAAAACTACAACTCTGACCAATCCGTCTTCCTCCCTAGTCTAACTCTGCTGTAATTTACTACCATACTTAGTCCCACATACCATCCATTATCACGGGTCGGGCCCAAAGAAAAACAATCCGCCCACGATCCACAACGCGACTATTTGTTTTTCCCAACGCCGCTCCAGTACGCTTACCTACCCACCAATACGCGAAAAATCACCAAAAAACTAGTATCCACATTCAAACGGATCACAATCATCATAAATGAGCAGGAGACGGTTGGATGATTCGGTGGATTTCATAGAGGGCGCCTCGTTAGGCTCTCGCGAGGCGACTTTCAATGCGTATACTCCTGAAATATTCAAGCAGCACAAACGTGGTCGCGAATTTGACCCTCTGCTCCATAGCACGAAGCCTATTGCACGTCACCAAACACCTCGCCGACGAAGCAGAGCTACTCCAAGAGGTAAGAGGTACAGTAATGGTGGGGTGCTGTCATTCGATGAAGACCGAGCTTCAGATTCTATGGAGAGCTTTGCTCATTCCGCATCATTCATTGGTGCCGATAAAGAAATGCAGAAGAAACTGGCCCAATTCAAAAGTCCCAAGGGAGCTGCTAACTTGGTCACTGGTGATATCAGTTCAATGCCCTTGAAAGAGCAGGAAAAAGTATTTGACAACGTTCAGAAAGAGAACTGGAGACTGAAAATGACAATCGTACTGCTCCAGAGTAGACTCGAATCGGGGCTACCTGAAAACCAAGCCCAAACGATAAATGAAAATATTCGACTTCAAGCAGAGCTGCAGACTGTAAAGACTGAGGTCGCAATGCTAAGGAAACGAGCCGAATACTCCTCGTCACGTGAGTCTGAGCCGCAGTCGGCTCAGAAAAGCCGCGGCGAACAAGACAGTGCGGCTGAGGCCCTAGAGTATTACAAAAACAAGACCGAGCAGTTAGAGAACCAAATTGAGGACTTGGAGTATGATAATAACCGGGCAGAGGAAACCAAGGAACGGCTCGAAACTGAGAAGCAGCACTTGGAGGACAGGATCGAGGAGTTGGAGCAGCGCCTTAGTAACAACAATCATGACAAGAGCCGGTCAAGCATTGGCGACAATGATGATAATAATAATAATAATAATAACGACGAGAATAGCAGCGAGAAAGTCAGCGAATTGCAGGATGAAATTGAGGATCTAAGATTTCAATTGAGAATGGTAACGCAAGAAAAAGAAGAACTTGAAGCTGCCAAAGAAGACCGTCTACACAATAGCTCCCGGAGAGAGTCCGAACAGGACGAAAACTTGGCCCAGTTACAGGCCAAGTTTGACGAAAGGGAGAAAGATGTATGGCGCTTGGAGGCAGAAGTGGCCACAAAGGATCAAGAGTTAGAAGAGAGCCACCAAGTGTCTGAACGACAATACGAGCGGATCCAACAACTTCAGCAGGAAAAGAAACGGCTAGAAGACCAAGCGTTCGATACTAATACCAACTCCGATGAACAGGTATTTGAGTTGCAACAGGAAAAACGAGCGCTTCAGAGGGTGAGTATTAGAGACAGCAAAGATCAAGAGAAGAAGAGAGCTAACATAATTAGGAACTGGATGATCGTAATGCGCAATTCGAAACCACGGAACAAGACCGAAACGAAACCCGTGCCAAGCTAGACAAGAGCAAAAAAGAACTATACGACATTCAGAACGAACTAGCCAGTGCCAAACTATTGCTGAACAGGTGTAATAACGATGTGCTGAGCTTGTCTAACGAGAAACACGAGCTCGAACGACAGTTAGCAGATGCCAAATCTGTAGAGAATCAATCTCGCGTATTTGATGAAAGCATGTCTGATCGACGCGCAGGCGAGCTGGAGCGGCTCAAAGGTGAGATGCGTGTCAAACAGGACGAGCTCACCTCGCAAGCTGCACAGGCAAAGCAGGATAAAGAGTATCTAGAGACCAAGCTCGCCAGCATGGAACGGCAGAAAGAAAATGTTGAAAAGCAGCTGCAAAACGCTCTACAGGATAAGTCGAAAGGCACGTTGCAAAATGCTATAGATGTAGAGAAAAGTAACCATCTGGAAATCAAGCGGGGGCTGGAACGAGAAATTGAAGCCCTCCAGTCGACAATTAAGACACTAAGGCAAGAATTGGAGACTTATAAGAAAAAATTGTCTGAGCAAGTCGAGAAATCTGAAAAAATGCAATCTGACATGAACGACATGGATGACGACCTGGTAGTTTCACAGAGTCAAATTGAACAGATAACCCACCAGCGAGACAGCCTTCAGAGCCAGCTTCAAGGGCTCAAAACTACTTATGAAAGCCATGAGAATACGGTCCAGGCACTGCGCGACATAAACAGACGTGAGACAGAGGCTAGGCTGGAGGCCCAACAGGAATTGGAGAAGATGGGGTCCAAATCTGAGGAGCTTGTCAAAGAATTGAGCCAATTCAAAGAGCAGAAACGCCAGCTCGAGCTTAATTTGGAGACACTGCAGGAGAAATATGATCGTGCCAGCCAACGGCTGGCTCACACCACAGATGTATACAACGAGACTAAATCTAAACTGGAGGAGGCGGAACTGGAACGGGATTCCATATCCATCACTCCCCACAAGGGGCGTGGCACTCAAGGAAGTGCTACACCTGGTATCAGGAGCATGTCTTCGGGCCATGGGGGTATTGCCTCTACTCCTGGGATTCGGAATGGCAGTCTCCAAGGTGCTGGTACACCTGCACGAAGTTCAAATTCTCCTTGGGGTGTACCGAATGCGTCGTCTCAAGAAATGAACGAATACAAGGAGAAATGCATTGATCTCTCTAACGAAGTTAAGGCTCTGAAGCGGCAGCAGCAAGTGTATCAATACGACGTCAAGTATTATAAGGACACTGCTGCCAGATTGCGACACAAGCTCAAGCATATCGATCACGAAAAACAACATATTGCATCAAAGGTTCATAACAGATCTAGCGAGCACCAGCATGCTAAAGACCTTCGCGGGCTGGTTGCACAAATGCGCTATCTCAAGGACAAACTAACTCGGGAATCTGCTTACCGATGGGATCTCGGGTTCATGAAGCAGTTCTTTCTGCTCAAGATCTCGTCTTATCAGGCATGCAATCGAGCAGATTTACGATTACTCCAGGACATTGGCATTTATCCAGATTACAATCGTCTCAGGCGGTTGAAGCAGTCGCCGCGGGACAAGTTTAGGGCAGGAGCTTTGGCAGTACTGGCGACTGTAAGACTTCGAACTAGGCACGAGGAATTCAAACAGCAGATTGCGAAGCGTGCCGAGCTAGAGTATCTACGTAAAAGCAAGTCTTAATAATTTATTTTTAGCTATATATCTTTTTCTAAATCTCATCCAAGCCGCACAAGATTCTGAGCCGCACCTATCACCATGAGCTACCCTTGGGAGTGCTTCTATAATACTTTTCTTCTCTCTCTCTCTCTCTCTCTCTCTATCTTCTTTCTCCATCCACGCTTTCGTGTGAAAAAAATGAAATGATTCTGCAGAACCTACCACTGGAAATTCTGCAAGCAATATTTGCATTTTTAGAGGCTAAGGACGTGTTGAAGCTATACATAACCAGCAAAAACCTAGCCAGCCGTGTGCCATTCACTCTCTGGCAGCATATCCACATCGACCTCTTCACAAGACCTCAAACATGGGACAGGCACTGCGATCACCACGGGCATGGCGATCACGAGAGGGCCATTAACCGGATCATTAGCGATCATGACTACTGGAGAGTATCCGGAGCAGACCTCCCACGGCTCTGCAAGACTCAAGCTGCGCGGAATATTCTTCCAAATGTCAAGAAGCTAACACTTTCAGTGACATTTGATGAGCCCGTCCCACTAAGAAACTCTTCAAACGGTCATGGGGTAGTGCTCATGTACAGCTTCGCCTTTCTCGAGCTGTTTGTTAGAGTGCTGCTGCCACTCTACAGGCCCAGTCTGCAAAAAATCCAGATTAAAGCCGCAATATCAGAAAAGACTCAAAATCCCCCAGTGGACGAGCTTCTAGCTACTTTTCCCAGCGCAGAAAAGCACATCTGGCTATACTCTCAGGGGTTTGGCGGGCTGGTCAATATGAAAATGACCCAGGTCACTAATGTCAAGCACTTTGGCACCTGCTTTACAACCTCCATAAGAGACCATACATATAGACTTCTATATGAGTATATTGGCCCCCATCTCCCACACTCGACCGAAGTACTGGTTCTGTGTGGAGACGTCATGCCTGTGCGGGATTATCAACAATTAATAACTCACTGCAATAACCTAAAATCCTTAGTCTTGCTGACATTTGACAAGCCAGATGCTGACCCGGAATTCACTTCTTTACCGCAAACTGTGGTCCACTTTGCACTAGATGGCGATTTTTGCATCACACGGGCAGGTCTGCTGAATAGTAAACTGGACGTGTCTCGGCTCAGGTCTTATGAAGTAGCGGCCTATGGGCACCATTTCCACTTGTCGTTCAAAAACTTGACTTCTTTGACAGTATCATTCAACCCAGCTCCCCACTCTCTGAATGGCCAGCAGCAGGAGGAAGAACATAGCGAAGGGCAATTAACTACAACTTCAGGCGTGGTTTCCTATTTAGCATCTAGTTTACGCAACAATATCGTTCTTGAAGAGTTCCGGAGTTGTGGGCTTTCAATGCAATCATTGGCCCAGTTTCTGAGCAGAACTCCTGCCATGGGCCAATTGAAGCGACTAGTAATGGTGCAGACTCGCGAGTTTTACCGAGAAAAGCTAGTGATCAGTCCATGGATTGTGCAAGAGCTTTTCAGTCACTGTGGAGACTTGGAATTGCTAATCCTTGAGGGACTCGAGCAGCCCGATTTTTCGGTACTGCAGCGCGATGGAGCATTAGCAGCTATTCGAGACTTGTGTCCGCATCTTGAGGAGTGCTTTCTCACGACTGGCGATAGTGAGGCAGCCGATATGAACGACACTGGGTGCCCATTGGTCGCAGTTCCTGCATATGACTATGTAGCGAATGATTCCTGGGTGAGGCTACGCGAGCCGGAAGACCACAAGTACGTATACCGGGTCGTCACTTGGGGATGAGTAGTAGTCGACGACGGATGGCCCATTCCTATGAAGCGGTGTAACCGTGACCTACTCCTAGGCAAGCTGTTTTTTTATTCTTTCTTCCGTGAGGCAAGCTGTTTTTCTTCTTCTTTCTTTTGTGATATATCACATCATTCTTTGTTCTCTTAGATCTGGTCCCAGTAGCACTCTTGTTAGGTATATTTATATAAACCAGTCGTAGTTGAATATGAACCGGTCGCAGCTGAATTAGCCACGGGCAAGCGTGCGTCGACACCACCGCTTTATTCTAGATTCAGCGGACCGATTCCACACGTTTCCACTCACCCACCACCGAATGCCAAACCGACCAAGCCCCACCGCCTCTCGAAGGCTTATGACCGAGTACAAGCAGCTGATCAATGATCCACCAGAAGGAATCTCAGCTGGGCCAGTGGACGAAGAGAATAGCTTCTTCCTGTGGGAATGCCTGATCCAGGGCCCCGAGGGGACTCCGTACGAAGGAGGAATTTTCAGTGCAACTCTTGATTTTCCAAATGACTATCCTTTGAGCCCTCCTGTGATGAAATTCACCTGTCCGATATATCACCCTAACGGTAAGTCTTGGACTCTTTGTTGTTTTTGTTGGTGCGAAAAGATAATACTAACATGGTTTCAACAGTTTACAAGGACGGTACCGTGTGTATCTCCATTCTGCATCCTCCTGGCGACGACCCAAATATGTATGAAACCGCTAGCGAGCGATGGAGCCCTATACAATCGGTCGAAAAGATTCTGATAAGCGTTATGAGCATGTTGGCCGAGCCAAACGACGAATCTGGAGCAAATATCGATGCCTCCAAGATGTGGAGGGATGACCGGGACCAGTTCAACAGAATCGTGAGAAAGCACGTGAGAGAATCACTCGGTTTATAAATTAATTAATACATATATACACTCATATTTATACATAGAACTATTCCTCTTTAACATTGAGATTGTCGACGTCTTCAGCCAGCTTTTCGTCCTGGTCGTCTTTTCCATTATCGTTCTCATTGTCCTCCTCAGCATCATCACCCTCAGGCTCTAAAGAAAACTCTTGCAGTAGAAAATCAATGACTTCCTCCTGCTCATTTGATTCTGCTTCATAGAAAACATCATGCTTAGCTTCGTTGGTAATGAAAGGCTGTGCTCCAGCTTTGCACAGAGCCTTAACGACATCCAAATGGCCGTTCAAGGCAGCCCAATGAAGTGGGGTGTTCCCAGACTCATTCTGGGCATCGAGGACTTTCCTTGTCAATTCCTTGTCATCTTTGCATAGCTCTACCAAGTAGTCGACTACTTCCAGATGGCCGTTGGCCGCTCCCATGTGTAATGCAGTAGATAGAGAGTATTCATCTTTGATCTCGGGCAACACTTGGGCACCATGCTCGGTGAAGAAGGTCTTCAACTCGTCGAGGTCGCCAGCTCGGGAGTTTATCAGGACGTCGTCAATTTGATCAGTAGTCAGGCCCATGATGTTTTTGTCTTTTTGAATATATACTGGAATAAGATGTTTGGGGATGAAAAATTGATGTATTAGAGAGAAGAAAAATTCTTGAGCGGCTGCGCCGCTCCCAAATATTACCGATTGCGTTCTTACTCTCTCTTGCTACAATAATTAGTACTCAACTCACTATGGATCACATATTTGAGGTATGTGAGAGTTGGTTGAAAAATGCAACCGATAGTACAGGAATATCGTTAGAAAAGTTGTATGAGGCATGCGATCCTCAGCAGGAGTCCCAAGATCCCAGAGAAGTGGTCATACGTCGGGTGATTTCTAATCTTCTAGAGATTCAAAGGCTCTCAGTGGCCAACCCACTGCCGAATGGCATGATAGCCATATCTTTGCAGGACATGAAGATTTTCAATGCAATGACAAATCTGTTTGTAATTGAAGGTATATATGCCTGTCTTTCTCCAGGGGTGAACGTACCTCTGGAGCTTCGATCTAAAAGAAAAACGACAGTTACGAATCATGGGCAGAATGACCCCGGTAGGTACCGTAATCTACTCAATGACATAGTCAGTGCTATTGAGATCTTAGTGACGACTAAAGGCGATGTCAGAGACTTGTTACTTCGTGGCACATACACTGCCGATTTTCTCTGTGCGAGTATCGAGTTCTCTTTCAACCCAGAGTACGATCGGGATCCATCCCGGTACGAACGGATCAAAAGTGAGCTCCAGACTTATGATCTGTACCAGTATTTTACCACATTGCTTCGACCTGAGAGCCCCGGCTGGTTCAAGGCTTTAGTGTCTCGTCAGCTGGCGATCCTGCCGGTTGCTAGACCCAACGGGGTCAGAGCTTTGATCGAGTTCATTTCTGGACTGAGGACTCACGAGCAAATATCACTGACAGATCTGGACAAAGCGGTCCAGGTTCTGAAAACTGTGCCCAAAGGGATCCCCCAAGACAAATATTCGTCGCAGGTGGGAGAGCAATTGATAACTATATTGGGGAAAACGGTAGTAGCTGCAGCGGCTTTAGGCTCTAATTCTACCTCTCCTGCGGACCTTTTAAAGACTTCGACGATACACGTGATCCATGCTCTGTATGAGCAGGACCCAAGCGTAATTCAGAACGGGCTTCAGAAAGAACTGGTCAACCGGCTCACAGCTCCAAACAGTGAAAAAGCTCTGAGCGAGGGCCTCGGTGCGTTGGCTTCGCTGGTAGTGGGTACGTCTGAGCTGGTTGATAAGCTATGCGAAAGGCTAATAGTTCCATTGTGGTCCCTGCTATGCTACTATTCTCAGACGAAACGGTCCATGGATCAGCTGAAGGGGCTCATCATTGCATTTATACAAGTACAGCAGGCAGACAAGGGGTCCGCAGCCACAGACACGATTGTCAAGTCGTTACTAGTCAAGGGCACAGGGCAGTATAGCTTTGGGGCTGGCCCTGAAGGGGGAGTGGAGATCAGAGCTCAAGATACAGAGATAAACGACTTAGATATATTTCAAGCTGTAGACGGTCGCATAGAACTGTTCAAGTCGCTGCTTAAGGATCTGGAAGACGAAGTGGTGTCCGGAGTTTTTGTCCGAGTGATTAGAAGATGGCTGACTACGAAACGGGACGACGACGACACAGTGATCAACGCGCTGATCGATGTGCGAATCTTAGAGATCATATCACAGGATTACAAGGATAAGCTGATGAAATCACCGGGGGAGATCATCCAAGTGATATCCAGTGTTTTAACAGAGTACTGTGCTAAAAGAGAAGCTAGCTCCAGTTCGGCTACCCCGAGTGTGAAACTAAACATTGGTAGCAGCAATCAAGATGGAGGTGGTGGAGACAGTGATGACGAAGATGAAGATGAGCAGGACGACGAGAACGATCAAGAGATTGTGTCGTTATGTCTATCGCTGATCGCTGGGTTGGCGCCCGAGCTTGAAGGCAAAGACCACGAGCTGATGCTCTCTCTTAAGCCCCATGTACAGGACATTATCAGGTCTGGATCTGATCGCACATCACCACTAGTTTCCAAGGCGCTGATAGCACTGGAGTTTTTGACCACCGCAGGAGATGGTGGTGATGGTAGTGAGTTGGATAAAGGCTTATCGAAGACAATGCAACTGCGCAAAGCTCTAGCAGCGCTAGAGGACCCAATGGTTCCAATTAGGGCTCACGGGCTTCACCAGATCCGCACTTTTATAAAAGAAAAGGACCCAGTGCTTGATCTGAATACAGGGCTGCAGGTTCTGCTAGCCCAGCTCAAAGACGACGACTCTTTTATATATCTAAATTGCATCAAGGCGTTGGAGGAGCTCTCTGACGCTTATGGACCCTCAAAAGTGGTCCCAGCGTTACTTGAACACTACAGCCATTCTGAAGAGCAGGTGGACGATAGGCTCAAGATTGGCGAGGTGCTGTTGCGAATAGTACAGAGACTAGACGAGGCATTTGTTGGCGAGATATCCGACTCCATTGTCGCCACGCTGATCAGCATGATCAGTGTTCGAGAAGGTACAAACGACGAGCGAATCAGGAACTCTGCGTTGAGTGTGCTCGGGGCAATCTGCGAGGCCAACCCACGGGGGCTTTCTACTACGCTTATGGTTGATTCAGTCGACTGCGCGTTAGGTGTGCTGACATTCGAGAAGTCTAATGTGATGCGATCAGCAGCAATAGTGCTGATAGGGTCGCTGGTGGGCGGAGTCGACTCGTTGGAGCAGATACCCAAGGAGTTTGTTCGCCAGGTGGTCAACAGAATTACGGCTGCCCAGGACGACTCTGATCCGTTGGTCCGTATCCAAGCTAGTACTACGATGGATCGGATTAGGGAGAAGAGGTCTGTAGCGTTGGGGGGAGAGAGCTAGTCGTGGGGGGGACTAGACTCGAGTGGTAGACAAGAATGGACTCAAGTAGTAGGCAAGAATAGACTCGAGTAGTAGATACGAATGGAGCTGAGTAGCAGACAAAAAATCGAGGTGCAGCAGCCAAGACAGGCAATAGCCATGTCTAGAAAACAGATCATACACTAAACCGGCTCTTGCCGCGTGCTTTCACCCCCATTGTACCACTCCTCAAACCTCTTTTTCTTGCGCTCCTGTCGCTTCTTCTGGAACCGTTTGATGTCGCGTTTCGTGATCTTCTGTGCGGCTCGTTGCTGCTTGTACGACTTTCCCTTTGACTCGCGATTTAGCAATCGCGACGGGTCATCGTCTTTGTCGATGTATTCAGACACAACAAATTCACTGTCTTGCTTGTTTTCTCCAGGTCCCTTGATCTCTTGATCATTATTTTTTTGGGTCCCTTCGTGATCCTGGCGCAACTCCTCGCTGAGTTCCTTATACCGCTTGTACTTTTCAAATGTAGACATTTTGTGGAACTCTGGGTCTTTTCTCAGTTTTTCAGCCACTGGATCACTGTCTTGGTTCTGTTTTTGTTTAACCCTGGGGTTGTTGTAGGTGGTCTGCTTCGTTATTCTATTGTAGAACTTCCATTTGCTAGCCTTGTCATCATATATAGCCTCCCAGCCGTCATCGTCACCTTTCGAGACGTCCGATTGGGCCCTTGACTCAACATCTGGTGCTCTCTCTGGAGTGGGGCCACTTGGCAAAGGTGGTAACTCCATTGTTTTTTTTTTCTAATTGTTCTATGCAAATGTGAAAGGTTCGATTGTGACTACTGGGAACGGGGTCACCTGACCTCTAGAGATGATAAGTCACCTGACATCATCATTGTGGGTCACATGACATGATACAGATTCGATTTAAATTTTGAATTACACCAATTATGCTAATGATCCGACAAATAGCCAATAAGCAACCGCAGAACTAAGTTGATAATACGCATTTTGTTATATGTATACGATTTCTATGCAAATATAAGGTCAAGTGATAGCATCCGCTATCACTAGACCATTCAAGGCTCTTCCTCGGGCTCTCCAACAATCATCGCATGATCAATCTCAAGTCAAGCAGAACTATAACATGCTTGCATCAAAACCCCAAAACCACGACTCCAATATCAAGAAGAATAAAACTCCTCTATTCTCAATTCTCATACACAGGTTCCACATCTTCCCCCGCAATCACCACTAAAACTCGGTCTAGAAGCAACTGGAACATTTTCCCTTCCGATTGGCCTTCTACGGTGAGGCTGCGGGCAAAAAGATGAGGCTTTCGCCTCCCCCTTTCAGCACCACACAAACAGTGAAATTTTCTCCAAGAAGTAAATCGAAATCTGTGGAACCTTCCACCGCGCAAAGCATAAATACAAACCACCATCTCTCTTAGACCTTTTTCTCTCTTTCTCAGTGTCTTGAAATTTTTTTTTTCCCTTCTTCCCTTTTCCACATATTACACCTCATCATCTTCTAAATAAATAATTAAAAAAAAAAATGAGCGACGGTAAATCACAATCCTATGAGTTTCAGGCTGAGATCTCTCAGTTGATGAGTTTGATCATCAACACTGTATACTCCAATAAGGAAATCTTCTTGCGAGAATTGATTTCCAACGCCTCGGATGCCATCGACAAGATTCGTTACGAAGCCTTGAACGATCCATCCAAGCTCGAATCAGAACCAGAATTGTTCATTCGAATCACCCCTAAAAAGGAAGAAAAGGTGATGGAAATCCGAGATTCTGGTCTCGGTATGACCAAAGCTGACCTGGTCAACAACCTGGGTACAATTGCCAAGTCTGGTACCAAATCATTCTTGATGGAAGCATTGTCTAACGGAGCCGATATGTCCATGATTGGTCAATTCGGTGTCGGTTTCTACTCTCTTTTCTTGGTCGCAGACCGAGTCCAAGTCATTTCCAAGCATAACGATGACGAACAATACATTTGGGAATCATCTGCCGGTGGTAAGTTCACCGTCACCCTCGACGAAGAAAACGAAAGAATCTCTCGAGGTACCATTATCCGACTATTCATGAAGGATGATCAATTGGAATACTTGGAAGAAAAGCGAATCAAGGAAGTTGTCAAGAAGCACTCTGAGTTCGTTGCCTACCCAATCCAATTGGTTGTTACCAAGGAAGTCGAGAAGGAGGTTCCAGAAGAAGAAGAAGAAAAGGTTGACGACGACAAGAAGCCAAAGATTGAAGAAGTAGACGAAGATGAAGAAAAGAAGGATGATGAAAAGAAAGAGGCCAAGAAGATCAAGGAAACCGTCACTGAAAACGAAGAGTTGAACAAGACCAAGCCTTTGTGGACTCGAAATCCTTCTGAGATCACTCAAGAAGAATATGCTGCCTTCTACAAGTCCATCTCCAACGACTGGGAAGACCACTTGGCTGTCAAGCACTTCAGCGTGGAAGGTCAATTGGAATTCAAGGCCATCTTGTTCATCCCAGCTCGAGCTCCATTCGACTTGTTTGAAAACAAGAAGAAGAAGTCTAACATCAAGCTGTACGTCCGACGTGTATTTATTACCGATGATGCTGAGGAACTGATCCCAGAATGGATGGGCTTTGTCAAGGGTGTCGTAGACTCTGAAGAGTTGCCATTGAACTTGTCTCGAGAAATGTTGCAACAAAACAAGATTCTCAAGGTGATCCGAAAGAACATTGTCAAGAAATTGATTGAAACTTTCAACGAAATCGCCGAAGACCGAGAACAATTTGACAAGTTCTACACTGCCTTCAGCAAGAACATCAAGTTGGGTATTCACGAAGATGCTACTAACCGAAGCTCTCTGGCCAAGTTGTTGCGATACTACTCTTCCAAGTCTACTGACGAAATGATCTCCTTGACCGACTACGTTACTGCCATGCCAGAACACCAAAAGAATATTTATTACATCACTGGTGAATCCGTCAAGGCTGTGGAGAAGTCTCCATTCTTGGATGCCCTCAAGGCCAAGGACTTCGATGTCTTGTACTTGGTTGACCCAATTGACGAATATGCCATGACTCAATTGAAGGAGTTCGAAGACAAGAAGCTTGTTGATATCACCAAGGACTTTGAACTTGAAGAAACCGAGGAGGAAAAGACCAAGCGAGAAGCTGAAGAAAAGGAATACGAAGACTTGGCCACCAAGTTGAAGGAGATCTTGGGTGAAGCTGTTGAGAAGGTTGTTGTTTCTCACAAGCTTGTTGATGCCCCAGCTGCTATCCGAACTGGTCAATTTGGCTGGTCTGCTAACATGGAACGAATCATGAAGGCCCAAGCATTGCGAGACACCTCCATGTCTCAATACATGGCTTCCAAGAAGACCTTCGAAATTTCTCCACGATCTGCTATCATCAAGGAGTTGAAGAAGAAGGTTGAAGCTGATGGTGTTCAAGACCGAACCGTC
Source organism: Blastobotrys attinorum (assembly GCA_030564265.1). Lineage (NCBI taxonomy): Eukaryota > Fungi > Ascomycota > Dipodascomycetes > Dipodascales > Trichomonascaceae > Blastobotrys > Blastobotrys attinorum. The sequence goes on from JAJLUM010000129.1 coordinate 19,251, forward strand.
AAGGACTTGACTACCTTGTTGTACGAGACTGCTTTGTTGACTTCTGGTTTCACTCTTGACGAACCAAACTCATTTGCTACTCGAATCAACCGGTTGATCTCTTTGGGATTGAATATTGATGAGGATACTGTCACTGAAGCTGCTGCTCCAGCTGCCTCTGCTGCTGCTGACGAGACTCCAGCCGAGTCTGTTTTGGAAGAAATTGATTAGATGAGGTAATTATTATATATACATATAGGTGTGTTATAAGAAGAAAAGAAAACAAATTTAATAATATTGGGTTTTTTTAATACAAACGATGATTGTCTAAAGATGGATTTTTCAGAGATATACCAGTGCTTACGTAAATATTTGAATCTAGAGATGTGAACGCCTAGATCTCAATGGTTACTAAGTCGGACCCAGTTCTAGACCGATAATGGAGGTCTCATCCACCCAGCTCTACATCCCAAAAGAGATCAAACTACCGGACAAAAGGACTGGACAAACTATCACCTGAAAATCAAACATAGCTTAACAGTACAAAAACTTCGAAAAATATACAGATTTTCAAATGCTGAGCAAACTCAAAAAGACGTCATCATTCACTTCCTGGATGACCCCAGATGAACTTGTGCCAACCATCGAAGCCGCTCTGAAGGCTGATGACAACACTCTCCGACGAGCAAGACCTGTCAAAGGCTCCTTCACGTGGGTCAAACCAGAAAAGCGGCCAGAATTCAAGCTTGTTGGGGTCTCTCCAGCCTGTATGAAAGACCTGGGACTAGAACCAGGCGAAGAGAAAACCGAGTATTTCCAGAATATCGTGTCTGGTCAGCAAGTTGCTGAAGAAGTGCACCCATGGGCCCAGGCTTACGCAGGGTGGCAATTCGGCGAATGGGCTGGTCAACTAGGAGATGGCAGAGCCATCTCACTATTCGAGCTCAATAATACCAACAGTGCATCCTCTAGATACGAAGTCCAGCTCAAGGGAGCCGGTATGACCCCGTTTTCTAGATTTGCAGATGGCAAGGCCGTGGTGAGGTCCAGTGTTCGGGAAATGCTTGGATCTGAGGCTGTTAATGCGCTGGGAATCCCAACCACTAGAGCACTGTCATTAGTCACATTGCCTGGGACTACTGCAAGACGGCATTATTCAGAAGAGTGTGCCATTGTAGCTAGAGCTGCTCCTTCCTGGGTGCGGATTGGAACCTTTGACCTCCACAGGGCGCGGGGCAACCGAAGTGAGATGAGAAAGTTGGCAGATTATTGCATTGAAGAGCTTTTCCAGCTGGACAAAAGTGACAAGAACAGATATGTCAATTTGTATCGCGAGATCTGCCTAAGAAACGCTAGGGGGCTAGCTCTGTGGCAGAGCTATGGACTGATGAACGGTGTTCTCAATACTGACAATACGTCAGTATTGGGGCTTTTCATCGACTACGGACCTTTTGCATTTATGGATACTTTTGATTCTGCGTTTTCTCCAAACCATGATGACGGCATGCTGCGATATGCTTACCGCAATGTGCCCACTGCGCTATGGTGGAACCTCGTGCGGCTCGGTGAGGATTTGGGCGAGTTACTGGGTGCTGGAGAAGACCTCGTAGATGATAGTACATTCATAGAGCAGGGCGTGCAGGGAAAAGACCAAGTGGATGGTATTTTGCAAAGGGCGGAGAAGGTGATTAAGGATACAGAAAAGGAATTCAAAGATGAGTTCATCAAGCACTACAACAGGGCCATGACGAAGCGGCTCGGCTTGAATGAGTTTCGGGAATCAGACCATGACGAGCTGTTCACTCCGCTTCTAGACATGCTGCAAGAGTGCCAGATCGACTACAATCAGTTCTTCCGAAAGCTGGGTGACTATGAGTTTGGCGGGGCGACAGATCACTTTTTCCCTGAGAAGCGAGATTTCGCCCCAGATTTGACAGTTGAGGAGGCCAAGAGCTCGCTGGAGAAGTGGTTAAGCAAGTTCCAAGCTCGCGTCGAAAGCGAGCAGAGCTCAGCAGCATACTCGTCTCGTAAGAGCAATTCGCGACAAGCGAATCCAAAGTTTGTACTGAAGACGTGGATCCTCAATGAGGTGATTGAATCGGTGCAAAAGGGTGAGACTGAGCTGTTTGATCAGGTCATGCGCATGTCGCTGAATCCCTTTGAGGAGTCTTGGGGGTTGGACAAGCAGTTGGAGGACAGGTTCACTGGGGAGGTTCCTCGGTCTGAGCGAGGAATGCAATGTTCCTGCAGTTCGTAGCTTCATCTCGGTATATAATGTCTGGATTTGCTGTATGCAACCTTCGCTTTAGTTCTTATATCTGCTTTGGGTCTGTTCACGAACACCAGCTCTCCAGCCCAGATCAATGCCTTTTCCCATGACCAATCGCACTGTGCAAAATCACTCACTTGTCATGTGACAGAGTCACATGGTCGCTTCTTCAACCATGTTGTTCCTTGCAAGGGTCAGTATGCTTTCCAGAGACTCTATTAAGAGCCAATCCCTGACCCAACCCTATCTAGCACTGGGCGTCTGCTATTTCGCAATCCTTACCCATACGGCACTGTCACATCGACCTTGCAATGGCTCCTATTTCCCAGCTATAAAAGGAGGATGATTTCCCTTTGATTTATACTGCTCCAAGTAGTAAAAATCAGCCTTCGGAACTCATCTAAAATTGCACTAGCTTCCCCTAAACCTCTTCGTACATAACTCCCATATATATATATATATTTACTAATTGTCCGATGAGTGCAGCCCAATAAGTCCTCTAGTGATAGGACTGGCGCTCCGATATAGCTATCCTGAGATTCGCGATGGCGACTAAATGTAACCAAACAGATCACTGGTCTAAAAAGTAGCCCTTAGTACTCTTATGCCATTCCTTTCTAGGTCAGATCTAGCTTCCAATGTTCACGGAATTATCCCGACGCGGCTGTAGCCTCGCGCCGCCGCGCCATGTCCATACCCAACCACCAAATCCCAACCTAAAACTTTCTTCAACCTATACGACATACACCGACACTAGAGCACAGACAATGGCTTCAAGGTTTGCCAAAGAACTCGACACAGCCGCAGCGAGGGAAGACGGAATTGCTGTTTCGCGATTGCTGTCTATCACGCACTCAGACCTGAAAGCCCTTGCTTCTTCAACCAATGAGGCCATGGTGAACAGCGATTTGCGCAAGAGACTTCGTGATCCTCTCTGGGGCGATGTCGCAGTGGCCTTCTGGAGGGTTGCCATTCAGGTCATGATCAAACAGGACCTTGTAGAGGCTTATTCTGCCCAGAATGCTTTATTGACGTATGTTTTTCTACTGCCATCTCGAGACTTGGATAGCTAACCACAGAGCAGAGCTGCTAATCGAATCGCGGAGAAAGCCGACAACTGGGTATTGCCAGTGCTGAGCACAATTTCGAAAGAGCTCCGCCAATTGTCTATTATGGTAAGTTCCAGTCTCCTTTTCTTCTTTCTTACACTTCACTTCTTGTGCTCTCTTTATTTCACTTCTTTTCATACTTCATCCCCACTCGCATGATCCCTCACTTCGATGCTTAACACTCCACTTACATGACCTCTATTTTCACTTCCATTCTCACACTCTACTTCCAATGCTTTAAACATTCCCAATACTAACAACCACAGGCTGACGGCAAAGACGGCTCTAGAGAAAAACTAGAGGAAGCCACACGTACCATCAACAGATCCTTCACCATATGCCTAAACGACCGTAACCTAGACACACAGCGGTCCAAAAAATGGGGCGTGTACTTTTTCGTGGGCGAACTGTTCAAAGTTTACTTCAAGCTGAACAAACAGCCTCTTGCCAAATCGGTGGTCAAGGTGCTCCACACCATGACCAAAGATTTGCCGCCCTTAGACCAATACCCCAAGGCTCACGTGACCACGTTTCTGTACTACTGGGGAGTGCTCCTGTTTATAGACCAGGACTACGTTAAGGCAGAGGAGAAGCTGACTGAAGCATATAACAAGTGCTTCCACAAATCCACCAAGAATAAGGAGCTCATCCTAACTTATTTGATCCCGATTCGAATCATCAACAGCCAATCACTGCCAAGCGATAGGTTATTCAGCCACTATCCGCGCCTGGCGGTGCTGTACGCCGACATGGTTAGTGCGATCAAGAATGGTAATATTGGAGGTTTTGATGCGGTAATCAAGGATCGGCGGTCCGTCCTGGTGAAAAAGTACCTCTACTCCAGTACTGAACATCTTAGGCTCTTGACGTCATGGCTGCTACTCTACCGGGTCTACAAGCTGGATGGGAAATCCACTAGGCTCGAAGTGAAAAAGTTTGCAGCAGCGTTGCAGTTTGCAGGGTATTATTATGGACAGTACGTGGGCCCAAATAAGTCCACCGAGGAAAACGACGACCATGAGCTTTTGGATGAGGCAGAATGCCTTATTGCTACCTTAATCAGTCACGGCCAGGTGAAAGGATACATCTCGCACGAGCGGCGAATAGTGGTGCTGTCTAACAATTGCCCGTTTCCACAGCTAGCAGGAAGCTAGCTACCAGCTTGGACAAAAAAAAAAATTATTAAAAAATACCACCATGAGTGGTCAGTCACTGTTTTGGCTCAGTCATCAATCACTATTTTGGTTCAGTCATAATAATCACTACTTTGGCTCAAAGTTTAGCGTTTCCACCGCTCCAAAGGGCCTGGCTTAAGGTTAATAATCTACGGACTTAATCTCAAGAGTATGCAGCTGGCCAGACTTAATTCTACGGGCTTGGTCTAGTCAAAATTTCAGGCTCCACAATTATCGGCAAACCCTATGAATCTAGCCGAACCAAACCTTGATGTTTTAAAGTTTTTCCGGCAGCGGAGATAACAGCTAGCTTATGCGGCCCCGACAAACCACTACAAATGACGTTAGCGGAGAGAGACAGCGAGAGAGAACCAAGCTACCGGCTTAGTCAGGTGCCCGCAGCTCCCAGACAAGAGACCTCCAGGGCACGGTGGATCTTCGGTTTCCCCAAACAGAACCGATACAGCAAGTGTTATATTTCCCCAAGAGGTGTTGTTTGTGTTTGGTATCCGGGCTGAGGTCATAGCCCTCGTGATAAGCAGCACTCAACTCAATTGGAGAAATTTAATTCCCCGGCTTGCCGGTTTATCCACCTGCTGCTGCTCCCCCCAGATTCACTGGGTGACTAACGAGAAAGAGATGGGTGGCTATTTGAAATATTTTTTTGGTATAAAAGGGGTCTCTTCTTTCCCTTTTTTTCTTGTCTTCACTCCAACTGTCCTATCTCTTTTTTTATTTATTACATACTCAACTTTTACTACACACAATGTCCGACAAGAAGTTTCTATCTCTTTCTGCTGACATCGAACCAGCTTTCATTTCTCGAAAGTCGGTAGATGAAAATGCCATCTTTGATGAGACCACTAGTGATAAAGTCGGTAACCTGAACTCGAAGAAGGAATCCAACCAGACTCGAGAACGAGCATCCTCTGGCAGTGCAAGTGACTTAGCTCCACCATTGTATACTGAGGGATTCCGACCACGAGCAGGCTCCAATATTCAAAACTAAACACGAAATCCAAAAAAAAAAAAAAAAAAAAAAGAATTGACTATTAAAGGATCCATTTCGGGACGACGACGCATTTTATGACATATATACCATATTTATATTACAAAGCTCGGGTTTTTTATTTCCATTGTTAATTTTTCTTTTTTTGCTATTTATTATTTTATTTTTTTCTGAATTGTGTATTTTGACACTGAATAACACCTTCTCATAGATTCAAATAAATAGGTCTTTAATGATGGTAATTTTTTTTTTTTTTCAGTCAGTAAAGTGCATTCTGAGCCGTCCGTTCACCTGAACTTTTTTTTGTCCGTTCCCTTCTCTTTGACTTCTCGTCTTGATGACGCATTAGTTCCCCCACGGCTTATGTAATCGTTGTGATTACATAACACCCACCAACAGGTATCGGTCAGCTAGCTAGTCGGTCGGCCCGTCGGCATAAAAAACCAATACTACCTTCACGAGAAGTTGATACTACACAAGATTAAAATCGCCCCCCCTCTCTCATCGATTCCATATACTTCTTTCACCACTTTCACTCATTGTATAATCCGCTTTTATTTCACAGCATAGCCTATTTTGATTCCTCAGCAATAACACTGGAAATTTTAACACACTAGAATGAAGGCTAAGATCATCGAATTGCCAAAGTTCGTGCTTTTCCCAGGAGCTGTCGTAAGAGCCTCTTCAGTAAACAAAAACAGTAAAGATGGAGACCAATTCGTTGTCGTGCCCACTAAAGACGGCAAGAGAATGCCGGTGGGAGTGATGGCAAGATGTATCAAAACCCAAAACTCCACCCTATATGAAGGTCTTTATCGGGTCAGGTTAAGCAACCCGAGCGATAACAAAAACGATAAGATAGATCAAATCAAGGAACAGACCCCAGATAGGGCCCAGGTCTCCAAGCGGGTCGACATGCTAAAGGACTCAATAAAGCGGCTCTTGGACCTCACAGGCACTGACGGCTCGAGAATGATTAAGCAGTTCACAGATGCAGCTTCCGAAGTACAATCTCCGGGGAAACTAGTAGATATTTTGTGCGCGGTATTGCCGTTCACCTTTGACCAGAAACTAGAACTCTTGAATGAGCTAGACGTCGTCAAGCGAATCGACCATGCTGTCAAGCTCATCGATATCCAGGCTGGTAATTTGGAAAAAGCCGTGGTGGAATACACATCCAAAAAGCAGCCGCACAACCGGTCAGGATCAGCTGGATCTAGAGGAGTAACTATAAAGACTGATAAAAAGAGCCGAGAACGGCTGCTCAGGTCACAGCTGAACACTATCAAGAAGGAACTCAAAGAAATGGGTTCGTATACAAACGACGATGAGGATGGTGAACTAAATGGGAAAAGCGGACAAGATCCGGGAGCGCAAGAGGACCAAGAGGACGACGACGAGGACGGTCTTAAGACGTTGAAGAAAAAACTGACAGACTTGAAACTAACAGAAGATGCCAGACGTATTGTAAACAGAGAAATGAAACGTCTCCAGCGAATGCACCCCAGCCAAGCTGAATACAACGTAACGCGAAGCTATCTAGAAACCATTGTCGAGATCCCATGGTCAGATGACGACCACGACCAGTTATCACTGCAAAATGTGTCTACAGCGAAAAAGCTGCTTGATGAGGAGCATTATGGACTGCATAAAGTTAAGAAAAGATTGGTCGAGTACCTCACTGTGCTGTATCTACGGCAGCAGAGTGGTATAGCTAATAATACCGACAACACTAATTCTAAAAGCGGCGACTATAAGACCCCCATTCTGTTGCTGGTAGGGCCTCCAGGTGTTGGTAAGACCAGTTTGGCCAAGTCTGTAGCAAAAGCATTGAACCGGAAACTACACCGAATCTCTTTGGGTGGGCTTCGAGACGAGGCTGAACTCAAGGGCCATCGACGAACATATGTTAGCGCTATGCCTGGAGAGTTCACTAAGGCTCTGATCAAGACCAAAGTAAAGAACCCAGTCATTGTGCTCGACGAAATTGACAAACTAGTCGGGCCCAATCACCAGGGCGACCCAACTGGTGTCATGCTTGAAGTTCTAGATCCAGAGTCAAATGGGGACTATTTCGACAGATATGTCTCGTTCCCCATCGATCTCAGCAAGGTACTTTTCATCGCTACAGCCAACAACCTGGATACAATCTCACCGCCTCTGTTGGACCGTATGGAGACCATTCACATCGAGGGCTACACATACCGAGAAAAAGAGGAAATTGCATTGAAGTACTTGGTACCACGTCAGGTTCGAGCTGCTGGGCTGACCGAGTTGACAATCCCCCCAGAAGTAATTCGAGAAATTGCCACAAAGTATACTCGGGAAGCTGGCGTAAGGAATCTAGAGCGGGAGATTGGCACTCTGTGTCGAGCAAAGGCAGTTGAGCTGGTTGACAACCAATCCACCGCAGCAACTGGTAACAGCAGTAGCAATGAAAGTACCTCAAAAACTAGTAGTACAATTGGGTTGGATCAAGTAGAAAAGTATTTGGGCCTGCCAAAGTTCAGTGATGAAGTCGTCAACGACCAAGTGGACGAATACGAGGTCGACGGAGTCATCAAACGACGGACCGCTGCCGGTGTAGTCAATGGATTGGCATATACAGGTAGCGGCAATGGAGGCATCCTCAAGTTTGAGGCCACAAGCATGAAATCAGGAACTGGCAAGCTCAAGCTAACTGGTAAGTTAGGGGAAGTTATTTCCGAAAGCGCTCAAATTGCTCTGTCCTGGGTCAAGTCCAACTGCTCCAGATTTGACTTGGATGCCAACAAACTTAATGAAATCGACATCCATTTGCATGCTCCAGCTGGTGCTATCCCCAAGGACGGTCCATCGGCTGGGGTTGCTATGACTATAGCATTAGTATCTCTACTCACCGATCGTGTTGTCCCTGGTGATATAGCAATGACTGGTGAAATGACCTTGCGAGGCAAAGTACTCGAAGTTGGTGGCATACGTGAAAAGCTCCTGGGTGCCCATCTGGCTGGTGTAACTACTGTTCTCGTTCCGTTCAACTGCCAAAAGAAGGTTCAAGAGGACTGCGGAGATCTGGATTTGAATGTAGTATATGTCAAGTATATTTGGGATGCTCTCAAGTATATCTGGCCCGACCATCGAATTGTTTTGGACTCACGTTTGTAGTAGGAAGCGGTGTAGCGAAATTATCTAGAATAACACACGTAAATAAATAAGTTGATGCACAAGGAAACTTGAACTACATGCTATCTATACCATTTTTTTTTTCAACATTTTACAATCTGTTATGGATACTAGGGGATTCCAAACACCCTAATGCATACATCCGTCCACGGGAATAGTTAATGTAGGATTCTGTGAGCCGCACAGAAGTATTTCAAACAAAATAAACATCGAGTCTTAACTTCCCATCACACAGCCTAGCTAGCTCAATCGGTAGAGCGTGTGACTCTTATTACACCTTCTTGCGAAGGATAAAAGTCATCACAAGGTTGGGGGTTCGAGCCCCCCGTTGGGCTTTTTTTTTGAATTTATTTTTATAAATTCATTTATTCTTATACATCCATTTATTCCTCTTTTATATATATTTATATATAGTAGCTCTTATAGAAAGCTCCTCGTGCACGCTATAATATAACTCAGAACTAACTCTGCCCATTCGCGTTCTGACTTCGTGTCTACCATGGCAGTGACAGTGCGGCGCTCGCCTAAGAATTTGAATCGCGGCCTCAGCTATTTAATTGTCTCAGATTGCTGAAACCGGGCTTCATTCCTGTCAATCCAAATATGTCACCCAAAGACAGGCGACGTCAGGCAAAAGGCAGCGCAATAAATGCTGTATCATGGTTTCCTTTATTTGCTTGTCTTGGTTATGCATTCTTTTCCGCCAGCATGCACATGAGTTATTGTCCATTTAGGTGATCATCATATCATCGCCTCATCCAATTTACCGTATGTGAAAAAGTAAGAACAGAATTTAGTGCGGTTGCTGCTGATACTATTACCTTGTTCTCTTAATTGACTTACCTATCAATGACCGCTGAGTATGTAGTATATTAAGCATACAAATTTGGGTATTTTTAGGATATATTTATGAACCTTCTTTCATGTAATTGCTTTTTAAATTCTGCTTACAGTTCCATTGTCTATTGACTTTCGATAATTCAGCATTTCCTTCTTTTCGATACTATCTTTTTACTACAAACTCACTCATTACCTACTCTATATTTCCTTCCTTGTTGACATCAAAAGTTGAGTTTGATTGGAGCCAAATCCCAGCTGATCGATCCTCTTCAACCCTAGTAGAAAGAAAGACAAATGAGACCATGCCAGAAGATTCGCATCCAACTCCATCTCGGTTGAAAACCCCAAGAAACCAATTCAACGTAAGGCCATACCAACCTTATGACACGCCATCATCAAGAACTTCGCAGCAATGCTCGACAAATCTACCACCACCTGCATTCCCTCCGCCATCTCTATCTTATTCGACACCAAATAGGTCTAATCAGATGAGCACATATACACCAAGTAGACCTTCCAGCCAAGTAGGAAACACGAAAGCATCTCGAGTAGCCCAAATTGCAACACCACCATCGACAGCGACCAAACATTCCGTAGCATCATCTGAACCTTCCTCTTCAAGCTCAGACTCATCATCCTCGTCAACCACTTACGCGTTTATTAGCCATTCACCTGCATCATATCGTATTTCAAAGCCTGAAATCGACAATGCTCAACTTGCTAGACGGAAGAGAAGACGAACTTCCCCAACAGAATTGTCAGTTCTAGAACGTGAATACAGCATTGCTGATAAACCCGACAAAAAGACCCGCGAGCTTATTGCTCATACTGTAGGTATGTCGGAAAAGGCTGTCCAAATTTGGTTCCAAAATCGACGGGCTCATGAGCGCAATAAACGACGAGCCAGAGATATAGCTGTAGACAGCAGTACAAATGATCGTCCACAACCCTCATATTCTAGTGGAATCACCACTTCAATGCTAATGACTCCAACTACACCAGTCGCGCCCCAAGTTCACACGCCATCATCACATACACAAGTGTATACTAATATGCAACAACCTTCAACTACACCTACGAAGCCTGAAAGACGACGATTGCCATTGTCTGCAATCCCCTCACAGCCGAATATCAACTCTGTGCGGCGGCCACAACAACATCCTCCGCACCCATCTAGTCTAAGATCACTATCCTCAGCTGAACCATCACCACACGTTACAAGTGCTAGCGATGAAGTGCTTCTTCCCACGTCTTCACCATCTCGAATACCATCCATATCTACTATCCTAGCTCATACCGCCAGAGATACTACTGACAAATTAGAGCTCGCTCCGGTGAGAAACAACAATGCTCTTTAAGAAATAAGTGAAACTTTCTGCTATTATATGCCATTTTTTTGTTTTTTTTGTTTAGATCCAGTCAAAGTCCTGCTTCGAGCTTTCATTTTTATTTAAATATAGTCTCATTCATAGAAGTTCCGTAGTTTTTTTATATCTCAGTCTTAGAGGTTTCATAAATGCTCAATAAAAAAGATAGGGCCAAAACATGAAGAGGTCTCCTAAAACGGCACAAGTAGTTCATCAAGCCTTGTTGGCTCTTAGAAACTCATATGTTCCCAGAGAATCAATGCCAGACTCACGTAATGATTCAAGCAAGCTTTGTTTGGACTTATTAGCCACGCCATGCTGAAGATCATATAAAGTAAACAGATTGGTCAATACCACTGGTAGAGTTGTATCTTGCTTGACTGCTTTTTCCAAAATTTCAATAGCCGTGGTTAACTGACCGTCATGCAGCTTCGCAATCGCGAGATCATTTTGCAGTACAACTTCTCTTTCTTTGCCTCCAGCAGATGATTTTTCCAAGATGGAACATGCCTCTGTCCAGTCTGCATCAGCACAGGAGCATATTGCCGAATATATATCTGCACCACCGTTTGAATTCCGCTGATCACCACTTTTCTGGAACCATTCCCGAGCAGTCAAAGAATCTCCAGTCTTGAGATAGACTAGCGCAAGTGCTAATGCAGCCTTGGGGGCAAATGCTTGATCTTCAGCACTACCGCTAATTGCAGTGTCGTGCAGACTACTAAAATGCTCGATAGCACCAGGAATGTCGCCTGTACTGGCCAAAATCGAACCCACGTACAAGCCCAAGACTCGCAACCGGTTGCGCCATACTTTAGCTTCCGGACGCAGTTCATTCTTTAAATCGCTGTTATCAGCATTAACTTCCTCGACTCTTGCTTCTCGTGCCAGTGTGTAGTATTTGTTCAGTCCTAGTTGTGTATCACCGGCTTGAATGTTTACCATTAGTAGCCGGAACTCCCATGGTACGATGCACAACCCATTGTGGACTCTATAGTGATCTGCCCCCAAATCACCAAAAAGACGTGATTCTTCTTTAGCAGCAGCTCCCAGCCTTGCTAGTAGTAGACATTTCATTCTTATGTGCCACAGTCGAAAAATTGTCGCATGATCTCCAGCATCTGTAGATATCAGCTTCTCCTGGGCTCTTAGCGCTGCCGGGATATAAAGGCGTTTTTCTACCAAGCCATCCAAGTCAATTGCGTCTAGTTCTTGTTGTGATAGCTTGAATGGCTCCGGAGGGGACTGTATATTTGATTTAGTTAGTATTTTCTTTGTGCATCTTTTCGAGATGGAAACATACAAACCGTGGTAGCTGTTGAAAGCATCGTTCATCTACTAAATGCTTGAGATCTGGCCTGCCGGGCTCTTCAGCTGTGTTCCTTTTTTCATCCTATATGTTAATACAATGCATATTTAGAGAGAATGTCTTACGTACGTTTCTGATGTCATGCTTGCTTTAGGTGATTGTGGCTCGGATATCGATTGAATCTCACTCATTACTACAGTTGATGTCAAGAAGTGTGGACGGTTGGGATCAACCACCAAGCTCTCCTTCACCTAATATCGCATTCAGATCAACAATTTATCTGAATAATCTGAACTAGAGCAATTAACGATTCATCATTTCGAAATTTCGCTTTTTTGACGAACAAAAACGAAAACCAAAAAAAAAAAAAAATTAATAGATAAAACACTGCTACAGTGCAAAAAAGATGGTCGATGGCGGGTTCGAACCGCCGATCCTCGCGTTAACTAGAATGTATGTTTCCACACATGCAAGGAGTTGTTATTAGCACGATGCCTTAACCAACTGGGCCAATCGACCGAAGTTACTGACCAATTGTCTCCTCAATAACTTTTGAATGGACTTCAGCCGTACCTGATGCGGCTCACAGAATTTAACACATTCTAGAGTTTTAATACAATAAACGGGGTTTTGCTAAGAGGTCTCTTTTAGCCCGCCTAAAAAAACCATGTTTTTATGGGTCTGTAATATGGACAATGTATATGAAAAGTTAAAAGTGAAAACTGATCCATATGATTCAAACCAGTCTAAGTTCTACAGTATTGAAATGAATACTTTGCATCCACTACTTGCTATCAGCAAATGGGTAGTCTGTGTAGCCTTCTGGCCCTTGACCGTAAAATGTAGTACGGTTGTATTTGTTGAGCTCGATACCCTTCTCTAACCGATTCACCAAATCAGGATTGGAAATGAAATATCTTCCAAATGCGATCATTGTATTGTCGTCCTCCTCGAGGACCTCACTCAAGCGCTCATAATCGTGGCCAAATGCACCAGCTCGTATCCACACGCCAGTCCAGATATCCCTGACAAACCTATTAGAACCAGTCCAGGACTCCGAATTTCTGTAGTTCCTTTCATCGACGAGCTGTGGGTCAAGAGTATGAATGGAAGCCAATTTCTTTTTGGAATTCTCAGTACTTTCCCCAGCGTCGTCAACGTAGGAGAATTGTGGGACTGTAGCCCAGGGCTCTGCTTTTTTGTTACCGGCGATCCGTGGTTCAATTGCATGTATGTAAGCCAATCTGTTTCTATGGTTCTCAACGCCTCGCCTTTCTAGCTCAGTGACAAGATAAGAAAATTGTGGAATTGGTGAAGTGCCAAATTCCATTTCACCGACCTTTCCCCACGGCGACAAGCGGATACCAACTCGTTTAGCACTAATAGCTTCTGACACAGCATCTACTATTTCCAATGTGAACCGAGCCCGGTTTTCGATGGATCCTCCGTACTCATCAGTTCGCTTGTTAGTGTTTTCATGCAAGAATTGGTCTAGCAAGTACCCGTTGGCGTTGTGGATCTCGACACCATCAGCACCAGCAGCAATAGCGTTCTTGGCAGCGGTGACATAGTCCTGTACGTATTGCTTGATTTCGTCCCTGGTCAAAGCTCGTGGAGCCTTCCCAGCTTCAGAGTTTTGCACGTCACTGGCACCTACATAGTCGTTACCCTCAGATTCGATGAATTTTAGATCAGCAGCTCGACCCAAAGCCCACAACTGCAAGTATACGAATGACTTTTGAGCATGAATTTTATCAAACACCATTTTCCATGCATCGATTTGCTTTTGGTTCCAAATACCTGGGATATTTGGATAACCACCGGCTCGCTCAGTGATGAAGGTAGCTTCAGTAATGATCAGAGTACCTTCACGCTGAGATCGCTGGCCATAATAGGTAGCAGCAGCTTCCCGCTGGACGTGTTTATCATCGGCTCGGAAACGAGTCAATGGGGCCATTACAGCTCGGTGTTTGAGCTCCATCTGGCCAGTTGTGATAGGTTCAAACAAGTTTTGTAGCGATACTGTCATTTCTAGCGAGTGTGTATTAGTAGTATAACCTGCTTAGTCGATTAAGTAGTGAATGCAATAAGAAGAAACGAAGGCCAGAAAAAGCGAGAGAGGCTTCCAACCGATCTCTTTTATATACAAAATCCTCAATTCATCGAGGCTGACGGTTTTAAGCTTAATTGTTGGATACAATATTGAGATACTCGTCGGAGTTCGGAGATGCTTACAAATATCAGTTAGATCCTCACCAAAAACAGAACGGGAACCCAAGGCCGTTCCACACGGCTGTACCGCATTAGAAAACGTGGTGATTTGTAACTTCGACTTTTAGTTCTTTTGAAGCGTCTAGCACGCCATCTCACTGGGGCTATATACTGTTTATCACCCTGTTGCACATGAGAACTACACTGATACTATCTATTAACTGAAGGATTCTACGTCATCTTAAATATGTCGGGTTGAACAATACACCACTATGATGGTCCCCTTAGTTTATACATATAGAGGAGGTAGTAGTTGTAGTAGAATCAATGTTGCCATGGCGACAGTCGCTGATAAAAAGAAGCCTAATCCTGAGCCGCACTAGATAAAATTTTCAATACCTATATCCACTAACTGCTATCAGCAAAAGGATAACTCGTATAACCTTCTGGTCCTTGGCTATAAAATGTATCTCGGTTGTAATTGTTAAGCTCAGCACCCTTCTCCAGTCGATCGACCAAATCAGGAGTAGACAGAAAATATCTTCCAAACGCAATAATTGTATTGTCGTCCTCCTTGAGAGCTTCATTTAAATGCTTGTAATCATGTCCAAATGCGCCAGCTCGCATCCAAACACCAGTCCAGATGTCTCGAATAAATCTGTTCGAACCAGTCCAGGACTTGACATTCTTGTTGTCATTGACTCGTGGTTCAACAGTGTGAATATAAGCCAACCTATTTTGAGGATTCTCCAAGGCACGCTTCTCCAACTCGGCCACAACATAAGAAAATTGTGGGATTGGTGAGGTTCCAGGTTCCATATCATTGAACTTTCCCCATGGAGACAATCGAACAGCAACTCGATCAGCACCAATAGCTTCTGACACAGCATCTACTATTTCCAATGTGAACCGAGCCCGATTTTCGATGGATCCTCCGTACTCATCGGTTCGCTTGTTAGTGTTCTCATGCAAGAATTGATCTGGCAAGTACCCGTTCGCACTGTGGATCTCGACACCATCAGCACCAGCAGCAATAGCGTTCTTCGCAGCGGTGACATAGT
>JAJLUM010000130.1:0-34583 GCA_030564265.1 Blastobotrys attinorum
TACAGAGAACCATAAAAAAAAGATAGCAAGAATATTATTTATCTTAATCAAAAGAGTTTTTAAAGATGTCAGTCTCCACTTCAAAAGATGTTTGGGATAGAGATTTTGAGAAGTTTGTAACTCGTCGTCCGGAGTACGGGAATTACATGTTTGAAGAAAATAACCCATACATGCAGGAGGAAGATCCATATGCCATGGGTATCAGTCGATATAGTGATCCTACGGATAGTGTGGCTGCTCTATGCTTTGAAGCTGCTGTGCAGAAAGAGCCAAACCGGGCTGACGCATGGGCTAGGTTGGGATATAGACAGGATTTAAGTTGTAAGGATGGCCTAGCTATTCGAGCCTTGGAACGATGTATTCAGCTTGATCCATCGAACCTCTTGGCGCTGAAAACATTAGCTGTATCATACTTCAAATTCGGTTGTGAAAATGCTTCTTACGCCACTCTGGAGAGGTGGCTTTCTATGAAATATCCAGATATCGTCAACCAAGCTCGTACTCAAGAGCCCAAACTAAACAATGAGGATCGATTGCTTACCCGGGTCACTGAACTGTTCATTCGGGCCGTACCAAAGTTGGTGGAGCTAGAAAAAGATGAAAATGACAGTGATTTTGAATACACAATTGAAGAAGCTCCTATCCAACGCGCTGAAAGAATGGGGTTGGGCATACTGCTTTATGGTAACAAACACTTTGATAAAGCCGAGGCCCTTTTCTTTGAAGTATTTGAAG
Organism: Blastobotrys attinorum; assembly: GCA_030564265.1. Lineage (NCBI taxonomy): Eukaryota > Fungi > Ascomycota > Dipodascomycetes > Dipodascales > Trichomonascaceae > Blastobotrys > Blastobotrys attinorum. The sequence goes on from JAJLUM010000130.1 coordinate 736, forward strand.
AAACGACGGACGACCCAGCAATATGGTACTTAATGGGAGATGTCTCTGAAAAGCTCGGTCGGGATCCTTCAGAGGCCATGAATCATTATTCTATGGCTGTTGATGTGTGTCCAACGTTTTTCCGAGCCCAGTACAATTTGGGTGTTTCATTCTTTAAGCTTGGTGAATATCCGAAGGCTGCTGCGGAATTACTTGTGGCGTTATCACTACATCAGATGGATGACAAGGCGGCTGGTGTACCGGCGGAGGAGAAAGATGATTTTCTTGCTCACTGGAGCACCAACCTATATGAGGCACTGCGACAGGTGTTTATGGCCATGGAGCGACAGGATTTGGTTGAGAAGGTAGGCGACGGTATGAATGTGGATGATTTCAGGAGCGAATTTGATTTAGATTACAATTGATAGATTGTTTTAAGTATGATCTATTTAAAGAATTATCAAGATTTTGTATAATTTGTTTCGGTAATTTTGGCTATGAAAAATAGAACTGGCAGAGTCATGTGAACTATTGAACCGCTATCTGTTGGATCAATTGTTAAATTAGGGGGCTTTCTGCGAACAGCTTATTTCTCAGTTGATATTGATTCGAGAGTGCAGAGGAGGGTTAGAAAGACCTTACTGGTAAGGAGCTGTACGGCTTAGGTTGCGTTTGTTCTTTTGCATATGGTACTTACATCGAGACTGGACCATAACAGTCAGGCACATTATAATTAAGTCAATATCAGTATGATTATCTCTATCAAAATTTAAAAAAATTCATAGTTCTCTTCAATTTATTTACGAACTTTTGATATAAAACAAAACGTCTAGTAATAAAGACGGTCTCTAATATACAAGGTTCATCCATCATTACCCCCAATGAACTATACCAACTGAATGCTTACTTATGCTTCTGCCACAATCACCATCTAGCAGCCTTTTAGTACAGAATAGAATCAAGCTAACAACTTGGATTTATCAGCTATATCGTCATCACGACCCTGTGCGGCTCACTGTATGATTCCCCTGCGTCGTTCTTATTTTTTCCGATTATTCAACGAGTTACCCGCAAAACTTAACATTCCGGGACGGTAAACGCCAAAATCTCGCACGTTTTTCGCAAGAAAAAAAAAACACCATCGTCGTGGCCAGTTTTAAATACTGCTTATTTTTTCGAAATAATTTTTTTTTTACCACGTTTTCTTTCACCGTGTTGAAAGACTAATACAGTACGAATATTCAGAGTCCCTGATAAGCATAAATTATCAGCTGTTTTTGTTCTAGTGATATCAATAGTACAATCAATAGTCTGCCCAGAAAATCAGATTTGGCTTTAATAGATCAACTCTCACAACAATGCCAGCCGAAGACGAAAAGAAATGGAAGCGATCATCTTCGTGGCGACCTAAGCTTTACAATCAATGGGGCTCGCAGAATAGACAATTCAGTGGTACTGGTGGAGGAATCCTGTCTCTACTCTCACAAGTAAAACCAGTGATTGCTAAATTCCTACTGAGGAGGAAAATCCTGGTGGTTATTTTCATTTTTGTATCAATGTTATCTCTATTCACAGCAGTTCCTTTCCTGCCCCATTTCAACTGGGGATCAGGAAAATACGTTATAATTCTAGCGGCAAATGAAGGAGGAGGTGTAATGCAATGGAAAGGTGCTAAAGAATGGTCGGTGGAACGATCCAGTATAGCAAACAAAAAGGCCTACGCTGAACGTCATGGATATCATTTGGCAATCAAAGATGTTTCTGCCAAGAAGCGATATGCCCACGAATGGCGGGAATCGTGGGAAAAAGTAGACATCATCAAACAGACCATGCGACAGTTCCCGCATGCTGAATGGTTCTGGTGGCTTGATCTGCATACCTATATTATGGAGCCCCAGCTCAGCCTTGATTCACATATCTTTAGAAACCTTTACAATGAGACATATCGGGATGTGGCTTATTTCAATCCTCTAGGTATCCCCATTGATATTCCTTACGTGGACTATAACCAACCAGTGGATCTGGTAGTTTCGCAGGACTGTGGTGGGTTTAATCTGGGGTCATTTTTTATTAGAAGAAGTGAATGGACAGAAAAGCTATTGGATATTTGGTGGGATCCAGTATTTTATGAGCAAAAGCATATGGAATGGGAACACAAGGAACAGGATGCGCTGGAGTATCTTTATACCAATGAACCATGGATTCGTGGTCGAGTTGGTTTTATTCCTCTGCGTAAGATCAATGCTTTCCCTCCAGGAGCTTGTAGTGAAATGGCTGATGACAAGCGATTGTTCTATAATGAAAAGGAGCGTGATTTTGTGGTTAATATGGCTGGGTGTGAATGGGGGCGAGATTGTTGGGGTGAGATGGAGCACTACAAGGCATTAAACAAGAAATTGCATGAGAAGAAATTTTGGATATTCTAATTATATATTGTAGTGATGTTAAGATATTATATTCAAGAATATGTGTGCCTCCGAAACGAAGGTATGTTCAATGGCAGTGATGTATTTATATACACAGTTCTAATTCCTACATACTTGTTCAAATCGAAGATCTCTTGGATCAATTGCAGAGAATCTACACACATACACAATTATCAACCTAGGCAAGAATTACTCCATCAATTGGCTGCCTCCTCTTGACCCTCAGACCTTGCAGCTATTTCGCTTTTCCACTGCTCGTTTCGCTCCTCACGAATCGATGCAAATATCAGGAAATTGATAACAACCTCTATAAACCCATAGCAAAACACCAGTGAGTTTGTCAGGTAAGGTGAATACAAGAAATAGCCATAGATGCAGATAAAGAAATATGCAGCTAAACGCACCGGAACCGTGAGATCCATAAACCGAACATAATCCCCAAATAGTGGAGGAATATCGGAGAACCCAGAAATAGCCAGCAATAATGCAACAATTCCAATTAATGGGTCATCATCTCTGATCACCGCTTGAGGCTATCCAGTTACGTTTACAAGTTAGTTCACTCGCGTTTTCTAATTTCCGGCAGACACATACAATCATCATAGCTTGAGATACAAGAACAACATATCGATTCTCGAGGAAAATCTTTGGATCCTTAATCAGGAAAAATGATATCGACCATAGTATACAAGATCTAAGAAGCACTAGAGTTTTAGCTGAAAATACTGCCATTTCGAGAACAACCCTGAACAGATCAGATTACAAAGGTTGTGTTTCTTTGAATATCTAGTGATCGCGGCAAATAATGTAAATCCGGGTAACTTCCGAGTGTCGATTTTTATTTTTTTTTTTTTTTTTTTGTCCGTCTCTTTTTCTCCCAACCAATACCGTACATGAATATTCCTTTCACCACTTTACTCTTTTAAATTAACTTTTGACCCCACTAACCTAAACTACCATAGTAAGCCACTTAATTGTTTAGAGTGTGATAGTATATATATATATTATTGCTCTATCTTTCAAGAAAGGGAATAAATAATAGGGGAATAAGACGTGTATAATTTTGCCCTAGGTATGTGCTTTTCCCAAGCGCTAATTCGTTTTGTTCTTATACAACTAACGCGTTGTGACAGATTGAAATTCGAGCGTCTAATTATATAAACATCGACGAAAAAGGAACACTAAGCTCGTATACTATTAATTACCTCGATTCCAATTAGATAACATGTCTGGTGGATCATCGTTTGGGTCCATGTTCCCAGACGGGGATTTTTCACAGCCCGGTGGAAACCAAATGTCGAATCAATTCATGCTGCCCCAACAACAGCAACAACAACCACAAAGACAACCTAGTCAAGGGGGAGGAACAAATGGGTTTGAAGGAATCGACCCATCATCTTTGTCGTTCATGGCTAGTATGTATCCAGAGAAAACTTCTTCGCTCATGGCGCGCTAACTATAATACAGATAACCAAGGTTCGGTAAACATGTCCCAGGTATTCTCACCACAGAACCAAATGATGCCAAATCAAAACGAAATGTTCATGAGCCCTCAAATGGCACAGTCTCCAGCTGCTGCATATTCAATTCCAGCAAAGAGATCACGAGATGGTGCGAGTCTCTCGCCAGGCCAGGGTGCTACTCCGAGTCAAATCATCCAAGAGGCTCAAAGCGCGTCCAATTCTCCAATGCCGCAACCACAAAATGCCAACCAGGGTAACTTCCAGAATATGATGCCTCAAAGACCCAGTAGTCAGGCTAGCAATTCTGGTGGCAGCAATGACTTTCAACTCATGTATCAGCAGCAACTTCAGCGGATGCAGAACCAAGCTAACCAGGCCAGCCAGGCTAATCAGTCCAATCAGACAAACCAAGTACAAGGCTCTCCATTTCAGCAGCAGCGTCCGTCTCAGTCGCCGCATCCTCCCCAGTTTTCTCAGCAAATGCAGCAGGGCCAGGTACAGCAACAGGGCCAGTTTCAACAGCCACAACAACAGCAGCAACAACAGCCACAGCAGCAACAGTCAGCTCAGAATAGATTCCAAAATATCCCTGATCTAACACCATCCCAAATCCAACAACTGCTGCAACAATATAACTCGAAGCATGTAGCTATGATCAACCAGAAGCTGAACACGTTGAACCCAGAACAACAGCAATTCTTCTTAAAAAGATTGCTCGCACAAACAATGCAGCAGCAGAGGCAGGGTTTTGGTCCAGGTTCTGGCCCAGTACAAGGCCAGGGTCAAAGCCCAAACCAAAATCCAAACCAGGCTCAAGGCGGTGCGGCTCCATTTCAGAATCAGAACCAAAACCAGAATCAGAATCAGAACCAATTTGCACAGCAGCGATCGCAACCACAGCTGCAGCCTCAAGCTAACCAACTGCGTCAAAACCCCCAAATGCAATCACAACCGCAACAGCAGCTTAATCAGAACCAAAACCAAAACCAACAGACCCCAAATCAGCCTCAACCAAACCAGCAAATGTTTAACCAATCGAGAACACCATCCGGTGGAACTCCTCAATCTGCAATGTCGCAAATGCCGGGACAAAGGCAAGGTTCTCCTGCAACTACAGGACAAACTCCATCTTCGTCACAAGCACCAAGCCCTCAAGCAGCTCTTCAACAAAAGGCCGAGCAGTTCATGCGGTCCTTATTAGATTTCATGACTAGACGAGGAACCCCCATCACGAGCAACCCAACAATATGTGGTCGAAAAGTGCATCTATTCCAACTTTATGCATCTGTAAATAAACTTGGAGGCGGTAAAAAAGTTCAACAGAACAACCAGTGGGCTACTGTAGCATTGTCCTTCGGTTTCCCACAGCAACAAATCGGTGAAGCAGCTCCATTTCTGGCTGCTTCTTACCAAAACCTGTTAGCACCGTTCGAAGAAGCACTCTCTAATTCCTCGCAACAGATCAGAAATCGTATGGGCTCCGGTTCTGGTGGGATTAGCCCCATGGGACAGGCTTCAGGCTCTCCCCAGTCAACACAGTCTCCGTCTCTTAAACCTCAGCCGCAGCAACAATCCCAAGCTCCAACTCCCTCTCAACAACACCAGACAATTGCTCAACAGCAAAACCAACAGGGATCTCGGAGCTCGACTCCACAAGCGGCTGGGTTCAGAGGATCACCAAGCTCTGAGTCTATGCTACCGCCCCAACAGCAGCAACAGCATCGATCATCCAGTGTTTCAACTACTCCAGCCCAGGCCCAAGCCTCAACTCCTGCTCCTCCACCTCCAGCTCCTGTAGCCACTCCACCACCAAAACCGTTAGTGGTTATTCCTCACAAGGATGGTAAATACTTACCCAAGAAACGTCTTATCGAGCTGCATGGTGGACACGACGTCCGAACTTTGGCCCAGTTGGGCGCAGAAACCGAAAATATTAGACCAGATTTTGCTTTGCCGCATGAATCTGGTATAATTGACCTGCATGCCATTACAATGAGTTTGAATTCTAAGATTGATGCTGAGGTTCGGCAGGCTTTGGACAAATTTGCTGCTGTAACGGGTGATCCAAGAGTCCAATTGAGTCTAGATGACATCCCAGGCTTGTTAGATGCTCTTTGCAACGTAGCTGATGATTTGGTGGACAGACTGTCTGGAAGAAATACCGCGGGAGGGATTCACACTACTCCTAGTAAGGAACCAGTGGGTAATCTTGCCGAGAACGAAGAACAGTCATTGATTGAAAAGATATTCGCCAAGTACAAGGAGGACCATGTAGGAAGCGGAGATGATGTTTTAATTGAAGTAGACAGTTCAAGCGGAAAACAGGTAGATGACAAGGAAAACAACGGCAATGCTCAAACTTCCTTAAAAGCTACTAAAAGTGTTGGTGGTGCTATAGATTCGACAAGTGGAGTCACACCCTCAGAAAATTCCACTTCGGCTACGTCAGTTAATGGGGGTGGTAAGTTCACTGAAAACTCTGGCACATTTGGATTCAAGCCTTATGCTGAGCTTTTGAGAGAAAGCAAAAAGGAATTCGAGGACCTGAAGGAAGGGGAAGATTTTTGGCATTCGGCTATTGTAGATCGGCTTCTATGCATCACCGGGTTACTGCGAAACTTATCTTTCACGGATCCAAATAAGGTAAAACTCGCATACGAACCAGTCCTGCCAAAACTGCTGTTCAAGATCTTAAGAGTCTATGGTTTTGACAATGAATTCATTCGAAGCAACAAAAGACGTCTAGAACTGACAAAAGATATTGTTACTACATTGGCCAATATTGGTACATATCTCGTTTTATCGAATGAAGCTGAGGCTTTTGTACTGTTACTATTTGTACTATCTTTTAGTCCTGGCGAAGATATTTACAAAAAGGAGCAACAAATCGAATTCCCAGAGTATTTGCCATCTAGTGATCGATATCTCGGTTCTGCTGTCGATGCCATAGCTAAAGTCCTTCCAAGAGACCCGCCAAACAAAGAATTCCTTCAAAATGTTCTTCTTAATCAAAGTGAAGATGAAGGCTGCCAAGCCCTCATCAAAAGCTACCTGCAGGGACGAAAACTGAAACCATTTGAGCTCATGACTCGATTGTTTGCCATGGTTATATCTACAGTACCAAGATCAGATTATCGTGATATCCCTAGGGCATTGGAGCTTCGAAAGCCACTGTTATTGCAGTCATTTTTGGTTGCTGAAGCACTGGTCAAACTAATTCCATTGAAGGTTAAGGATTCTCCATGGCCAGAGTGTAACGTTGCTATGGACTGGCTCAAGGCGAATGATGGCATAGGCACTATTCTACTTAGAATGACTGTTACATTGGGTGCAGTTATGACAAGCGGGCAAGCCGCAGAGAATCCGTTTTCTCGAGTCACTCAGCGTGCTATTACAATTCTTCGCCAACTGGGTCAAAGAGCCATGAACCATGCTAAAGAGAAAGGCGAAAAGTCATATCTGCCACCTGGATCTTGGCCAAATATGGAGGCAGTTCTTGGAGCTCTTTTAACCAGTACCATGGAGAAGTCTGTTGCAGCACAGATCTGTCTTTATGAGGAAGAGGCCAGTGAACAAATTCGAGCTAATTTGGATTTGTAGCATCCTGTGAATATCCTTTTGATTTTTATTACTATTTAATTATTATCTAATGTTAGTTATTTCCTGTCCGTAGCTCTGGATAAGAGAATTTAATGCATTTATGACCTGCAATCCTACAAAGTAAAACTCCGCGTACCTTCCGAAACAAGCTCAATCGGCTCTCCGACTACGCAGAGCTAAGGTCATTAGTTATGACCAGTCATGACCTGTCTATGGCTATCGGGGCGGCCTGAAACAACCTCGTAAGTGAACATTGAGAAACTCACTTATTCCAGTCCTTAAACAAGTTATCGACTACACATGATAGTAAACTTCGATACAATATAATTGAAATGGGTTTAGAAGAAGAATTTTGGAGTCAAAGTGATAATAGTAGGCAATTGTAAGTGCTTTTTTCTCTTTTAGTTTGACATGTTACCAGGAGATTTAACTAATTGTAAATGAAATAGGAACTTTCAGACAGTACCACTATTAGCAATAACAGTTTTATCAGTCTTGCTGGTTTTCATTCAAAGAAAACAAATCAAGGGACTTGATTTCAAACGCTTTTCGTTAGAAGACGATACTAGTATCAATGTTACCACTGCCACATCCAAACATCACGAGTGGCTTATCGAAATTCCACGATCCACACCTGATAGATTGAGGGTGGCATTGGAGACGGTCTTAGTGCTTATGATGACTGCTTTAACAATTGTGGAAGCTTTTTGCCAGAACAAGAGTGGAAGCATTTTGGCAAGATGTATATTCTGGATGTATTGCTCCCTGTTGGTGTGTCTCAGATTCTACTTTGGTGGTAATCAAACCCTTTGGTACCATTCAACTACGATATATCCACTAGCTTGGTTACTTGCGATAGTCAAATTAGGAGATGCGATGACACACAAAGAATCGACATTTCAATTATACTTCGAGGTGACCGTTCTCACAATTCTTTTCTATCTTAATTGGTCGTCAAAATCGGGGGACTCCGCAATTACGGCTTTTCATTCACCTGGAACAGAAATATCCGCGGAATCCAAAACAAGTTTATTTGGTTTGGTCAGTTTCAGCTATATGAACCACCTTCTTTGGAATGGCTATTGGAATCCAGTAAATTATAGTCAAATATATGATTTGCATATGGGAGATCATGCAAGGGAGATCTTAGATCGTTACTATGCCGTACCTAGCGGTGATGGTCCTAGTGATTCCTCATTTTTGGCTAAAGCACTAAGATTATTGAAATGTAAATTGCTCTTGTGTTGTGCATATGCTACAGTTCATGCTTTCACTGTATTCACTCCTGCCATTCTTATCAAACTCATTTTAGATTATGTGGATAACCCATCAGGTAGTTCTCCTCATACGGCCTGGACATGTGTTGGAGGAATGTTCTTCTTTTCAGTCCTATCCAATAGCATTAACGGTCAGGCGCTATACCTTGGAAGAAGAATGTCCGTTCATATGCGTGCTATTATAGTATCTGAGATCTACTCTAAAGCATTGAAACGTAAAGTTGTGGCATTTAAAGGTCAATCGACTACAGGTTCAGTGATTAATCTCATGTCGGTCGACGCATTCAAACTGTCGGAACTCTTTAGCAAACTACACTTTGTCCTGGGATCTTTGATCCAGATATTCACGGCAATATTTCTAATGTACTTCGTTCTGGGCTGGAGTGCTTTTGTTGGAGCAGCTGCAACCATGTTGGTTGTCCCCGTGAATTATGCTTTCATGTCTGCTTACGTACGCTTTCAGAATAATCTCATGAAACTTACAGACCAGAGGATAGAAAAAACCAATGAACTCTTGCAATGTATGAAAATCATTAAATATTTTGCCTGGGAGGACAAATTTGCCGATAAAGTACGGGAAGTTCGAATGCAAGAACTGGCCGCCTTGAAACGACGACTAATGTTATGGGTTTTTGGTGTATCAATCTGGCTTTTCACACCAGTAACAATCACCTGTAGTACTTTTGCCTCTTATTCGCTTTTGCAAGGAAAAACGCTGACAAGTCCAATTGCATTTACCGCTCTGTCACTCTTCACTCTTTTGCGTCTACCTATTGAACAAATGTCCGAGAGTGTGAGTGAAATTATGGACGCTAAGGTTTCACTAAATAGGCTGAACAAGTATTTCAACGAGGAAGAAAATTCTGGAATTTCTGGTCACTTTTCCGGAGAAGCAGATGTTGGATATATTGGTTTCAAAGATGCTAGTTTCAGGTGGCTGCGCTCTAGTTCTGAATCAGGCGCTTCATTTTCACTGCGTGATCTCAACATCGAATTCCCACAAGGCAAGATGACTGTAGTTACTGGTGGAACTGGTAGTGGAAAATCCTCCTTGTTGATGGCTCTATTAGGAGAAATGGATTTGGTTGAAGGTCGGGTGTGTCTCGGTAGTAGCGTTAACCGAGCCGCAGGGAACGCGGCTTATTGTGCCCAACAGCCCTGGTTATTGAATGACACAATAAGAAACAATATTCTTTTTGCAACTGAGTATGAATCCCAAAGATATAATCAGGTCATTCGCATTTGTGCGTTGTCGCGTGACCTTGAGATTCTCGGCGGTGATGAGACCATGGTTGGTGACAAGGGGATTGTACTCTCTGGGGGACAAAAGCAACGTATCTCATTGGCACGAGCCATATATTCCAGATCGGACACTTTGTTGCTTGACGATTGCCTTAGTGCGGTAGACTCAGACACCGCTTTATATATCTACAAGAATTGCCTTGCAGGAAGTGACCTAGTGGCTGGCCGAACTATCATTCTGGTATCTCATAATATAGCCCTGACAACATCTCAAGCAGATAAGGTTGTGATATTGGAGAATGGATATGTCAAAGCTCAGGGAACACCTGTGGATGTGATTGACAAATTTGATATGCAAAACTCTACTGATAACAAGTCCAAGTCGAAAATATCATCTGAGGATGATGCAACCGAGCAACCAGCATATATCAATGAGAGCAGAGCAGAAATCAATGATTCTGGATCAAAACTTGTAAAAGAGGAGACCATGTCATCAGGTTATCTGGACAAAGAAGTCTTTCTTTCTTATTTCCGCTTCAATGGTGGTACAGGATTCTGGGTCGGGTTAGCTCTGGCATTCTGCTTGGAAAATTTCTTCAAAATGTGGCTCAATGTTTGGATCAGAAACTGGTCCCTGGGTATTGGAGGTAAAAGTGTGGAGTATTACATTGGATGCTATTTACTAATTGGTCTTTTTGCCGCGCTAACTACATGCTCAGAAGTGGCCTATCTTATGATGGCCACACTCAGAGCTTCTAGAGCAATATTCGATAGCCTTCTTGAATCTGTTATTCGGGCAAACTCTAGGTTTTTTGACTCTACTCCAATAGGGCGAATTATGAACCGGTTTAGTAAAGATATTGAAGGTATCGACCAAGAAGTTCCGATTGCTCTAGAAGGCGTCTTCCATTTCACATTCACTGCACTTTTAACACTGTGCTTGATTATTTTCATCACACCACCATTCCTGTTTGTTGGTATAGCAATTATACTGGTGTATGTTTCCGTTGCCGGATTTTTCTTAACGACCTCTCGAGAATTGAACAGGATGGATTCAGTCACAAGATCTCCGGTGTTTGAACACTTTGGCCAAACCCTAATGGGCGTATCAACTATCAGAGCTTACGGTCAATGTGAGCGATTTACCACTGAGATTTTTGAAAAGTTGGACTATAACCATAGGCCATTTATGTATATGTGGTGTGCTAATAGGTGGCTCTACTTCCGAGTCGAATTGATGGGCTCTCTGGTGGCTCTGGGATCAGGTGCTTTTGTTTTGCTGAACATCAATAAAATTGATAGCGGCTTGGCCGGGTTATCACTCTCTTATGCTTTATCATTTAACGAAGTAGTGTTATGGAGTGTTCGAATGTACGCGGAATTTGAGATGGCTATGAATGGTGTGGAACGTGCAACAGAATATATGAATATTCCATCGGAGCCCCAGGATGGTGATGAAACTCCACTGAACTGGCCATCCCAAGGTTCCATTGAGTTCAAAAATCTGAGTTTGAGATATGCACCTGAATTACCACGGGTCATTGATGACATCTCGTTCAAGGTACCAGAACGGTCGAAAATAGCTATAATAGGGAGAACCGGTGCTGGAAAAAGTACAATATTGTCTGCACTGTATAGGTTTCTGGAGGCTGATTCTGGAAATATCTATATCGATGGTATAGATATCTCAACGCTGCGCCTACAGTCGTTGCGAAGATCATTAGCAATAATTTTGCAGGATCCAACGTTATTTATTGGAACTCTGAGAACCAACTTGGATCCATTCGGAGAGTACACAGATAGCAGGATGTTTGAGGCCCTGAGGCGAGTTCACCTTATCGGACCCTCCGCATCTTCGTCCGGTACAGCTACTCCAGCTTCTAACTCGAGTGAAAACTTCAACCAATTTGAGAATCTTGATTCCCCAATCACGGAGTATGGACAAAATCTGTCTCAGGGCCAGAGACAGCTGGTATGCCTGGCTCGATCATTACTCAAGAATCCAAAGATTATGTTGCTTGACGAGGCAACGGCTTCCATTGACCACAAGACCGATGCCAAAATTCAGCAAACCATTCGTGAGGAGTTGAAGGACTGCACATTATTGACCATTGCCCATAGAATCAAAACTGTGATAGACTATGACATGATTCTCGTGCTAGACCAAGGGCGTGTTGTACAATTCGACACTCCAAGGGCCTTGCTACACGAAGTTGACGGGTTGTTTAGAGATCTATGTGAAAAGTCTGGACAGTTGAATGAATTACTGGCAGCGCTGTCATAGTATGTTGAAAAGTTAGTATGGTTTTTTATTTCGCAATAAATTAGATGGGATTGTATTATTGATCTACAAGAGAAATCAAATTAGCTAAGACGTAGATTGTGCTCGAAGAAACTTGCAAACGGTACGCGCTGCTTGTTTGCCAATAATGTCGGCCAACTGTGGCTCTGATAGTAAACACAGTTCCTTAATATTATTCACTTTCTCGATTATCTGGCGATAATTTGTATGATTAATCCCTGGAATTGATTGTAGCATAGCAATGGCGTCATCATTCTCAACTTCACCCGAGTCGTCGGCCGAAGTATCGATACGACGACGACCAAAGTTTATCGAGTCACCAACAACTGGCTCAGCTCGGCCTTGTTTCAGATCAACAAATATTTCTGCAGTTTGAAATGGACTTGAGGACCAGATACATTTCAGCTTCGGGAATGTCAGGAACAGCAATGTGAGCTTACTTTGAACACTCTCCTGAAGCAGTTTTTCCATGTCAGAGTTTTTCATACGTTCACTTTCCCCCATAGAAAGCGAAGAAAACGACTTAGCCTCGTCAAATTCAATTAGTAATGTCGGCAGATCATAGTGTTTGCACATTTCTATGCACTGCTTATACAAGCGACCAGAATTCAACGACTGTGTTAGATCGCTGATACTTTTCCTTTCAACACAGAGATCTGGAGTTAGAACATAATCACCAACTGTCAAAGTCGCAGGAATTACCTCACATTCGTGTTTGTATATTTGGAAGGGTAATGAGCTTTTAAGCTCTCGAGCATCTACAATTACTCGTGGCTTCTCAGTGGTCAGCTTTTGTCCACCTGCAATTCGAGAGCTCACAGCCCTCAAGATACCCAACCCTTCTGTAGGCTTAATCTCTGTATCCAGAATGATAGGCATTTTAGCTTTTTCTTGGATGAGATTCGTGAACGTATCCTTTTCTCGCCTGATAGAGGCTAGGAATTTTTCTTCCTCGACAGAGTCTTTATAATACATGAAGTAGACCTTTGCAGTATGAGAAAATCGATATTCTTCTATCCGACGCACAAAGGCTAAATCTGGATCGTACATGATAATATAAGATGGTTGAAGCTCCTGAAGTAATGTTTCATCTTCACTGCTATTATCATACTTTTGCACAATCACGACATCACTCATGTCCAACACATGCACGTCATTATTGAATTCACTTTTAGTAGTGACACCTTCCACTTCTACTGGGTCATTTTCATCATCATTATCATCATTATCATCATTATCATCATAACCGACCTCGGCATCTTCCGTCTCATTGTTACCTGCTTTGGTACTCAAAGCATCTTGTTCGAAATCCATCTGCGGTTCACTTAGCTGAGATGGAGGTGGGCGTTGTTCTACCGAGGTAGCAGCAGATGCGGCTCCTCCACGAACTCTTCGTCGCTTAACAAAACCTGGTCTATTCGGCTGGGTAGCCTCTGGTCTAGCTTGATTTGCCACTGTTTTAGCATGTTGCATAGAAAGTCCTGACTGATACAGTGTTTGAATGTTTACTAGGCTATTTTGCCATTGCCTGAACTCTTTTCGTCTCCTGTCCATATAACTCTTGGCAGTGAAGACACCACCAACATTTTTCATTTTGGTAATCGCAGATCTCAGTTCGGTTGGAAAACTAGAACACATTACCAGCACTGGGCCATTGTTTGCACCCTCACGCAGGTTCTTCTGTTGCAAGATTGATATCTCGTCCAGTATATTGCCCAATTGATCCCACTTAGGAGGCTCTTCCACATCTCCCTGGAAAACCCGTTCTCGAGCAGTTTTCATTAGCTGATCTGCTGCTGGATGCTCAATCCAAGAAGTCATACCTTTCAGCAGAGCAATTCTAGCCAGCCGGTGCATGCAGGTCAAATCTGTTAGGAAAGTAACTGGGCTAGCAGTTGCAGACCTTTCTAAAAGCTGAAGAAGCTCTCCGATGTCATAGACCAATTGTTTGCTCTTGGGTCTCATTTGATGCCACACCGGGGCTAAACTAACTCTCACCACAGTCATGAAGTTTCTATGTACTGCCTTGTCGATGGTCCAGTTTTCGTTTGCATTTTCGACATTTTGCTTAACAACACTGAGCTGTCTCAATTCAGATAAACATGTTTCCATGACAGCCCGCAGACTTTTTGCAATCTCATTCATGGAATCAGATGGCCACACAGCAACTTCTACTACATCTCTGTTCGAATCCAATACTTGACGAACCTTGACATGGAACCGTGGCCATAACCATAGCCGCCGTACTCTCAACCACTTCAAATGCTTTGAAAGTGTAGAAAATCCAGTCGCAAATCTCTCTGGCTGATCTGATAAAGCCTTTATAAATCCAGCTTCATTTACATCCCGGTATAAGCTCAATAGGAACGCCACTCCAGAATCTTCTTTCACTTGATGAGCGTTCAAAACAACGATACCTGATATCAATTTTCTGTCTATAGTATTGCTCAACATATCACCTACAATTACTGTGCTTGTAACTGAGAACACTCCACCACGGTTATATGCCTGTTGTCGCTTGGTTTTGGTTACAGACTCGTTAAAAACAGTGAGCCCACGTCTTGGGCGACTTTTCTTGTTGCTATCTGCAAACTCACTAATGCCATCATACAAGCCAAAAAGAGATGATAGTTCACGAAGACCCTCGCGTATTTTGTCATTGTCATCGTCTGCTGCTCCAACAACAATAACCAAGCTGTTCCCCTTATCACTATCATTATCATCACCGATTTCTGTTCTTGCAGCTTCAGTTTTGGATGGTTCAGGACTGATGCCAATCCCAATAACATCCAAACAATGTATTAAGTTTACAATGACATTCAGTAAGCCCATACCTTTGCCGATAATAAGAAGTCCATCTTCTGATAGCATATCGGTAACAATCTTTTGTTGGAAAGGCATGGCCAAAGAGGTGGTTATGGGTTCTGAGCTACCACTCAGTATCGGCTGCTCGCCCTCTTTTTCCACATGTTTATTATATTTTTGCTCTTCTTGCTTGATATCAGTTTCATTATTTACCGTTATAATATCGCTGCCATCATAAATCTGGCCAGGATCTGTTGGTTGGACAAATAAATCATCATCCATTTGAAATAGTCGGACGTTAACGTGAAGAAATGCCCTGTGTGGAGCGAAGAGCCGAGCATGAAGGGTACTTCTCTTGTCCCGAGAGGCTTTGTTCCGTCCTGCATCTTCCTCGAATAGCCACTCACTTCCGCATAATATAGCTACCGAAAACGTATAAAAATTAATCAAACTTTCCTATCTAGTGTATTTATTGTTATAATACTTCTTCATTTGTATTTCCCACCACACGGAGAAGGCCAGGTTGTGCGGTGTAAAGTGTAGTCCCAGGTCGAACTTCCTATCTCTGGCTATACCGCCTTCTGCCTTCCTACGAATCCGCTTGAATCGTAGAATAGTCTGAAATACTTCAAGTTTTTTTTGGTTACAGCTAATAGTGAATAGTCAGTTCTGGTTTTTAGATCTTTCATGCATCTTAAACCCCTTCAGTATACTGAGCGCCATCTCTGCCACAAACTCGAACCCAAAATAAGCGGAGAGGTGAAAAAAGTATAACCCCGTCAACGATCATATTCAATAGGCTTTAAAAAACATATGTATATATTTTAGGACCATGTAAGTGTAATCACATCATATCGGGAGCTTAATATTTCTACATCATATTATCAATCGTACAAGCTTTGGGCATTGGTGCCGCACGGTATGCGGCGGTAATAAAATCGACAGGGTCTGAAATTTAGCTTTTAAGCCCAAAAACTAGTTCAGGGGTAAAAAAACATGCTGGAAATTTCTGATATTTTATCAAAAGCCATTTAGATAGGTTAAAATCATTAGGTAGCTCACTGCCAACTTCGTGATATGAGCAGATATATGTCCACTTTGACTTCCGGCAAGTTCCCGCGAATCCCAACGTTGCGGACAATTTAGTCACAGTTTCGAAAAAAAATTCCACTTAATCAAGTCTCACAGAACAAACAAAAATGAAGTCAATCACCGAAGTAATAAACTCACTGGAGCCGGATCAAAAATTCTTCTCCTTTGAGTTTTTCCCTCCAAAGACTGAGGCTGTAAGTTGCAAATTAGCATAGTACCGTTATGTACTAACTATTGTTCTTCAGGGTACTCAAAACTTAACTGCTCGTATGGAGCGGATGGTCAAATTAGGGCCATCATTTGTTACAGTGACATGGGGAGCAGGTGGGTCTACAAGCAAAAAGTCACTAAGTATATCTGAAGTCTGTTCACAGGACTTGGGTGTTGCTACATGTTTGCATTTGACCTGTACAAATATGGACCAAGAAATTGTTGACAGTGCTCTGGATCAAGCCTCCAAGCTAGGCATCAAAAACATTTTGGCTCTGAGAGGGGACCCTCCTAGAGGATCAGAATATGCATGGACTGCCAACGATTCAATGTTCAGCCATGCAGTGGACTTGGTAAAATACATCAAAAAACGACATGGAGACGAGTTTTGTATCGGCGTGGCCGCATATCCCGAGGGACATGTCGATGGGGTTGATACCACAAATCAAGATCCATCAAAAGACATCCCCTATTTGGTGGAGAAGATTGAGGCAGGTGCAGAGTTCGTAATCACTCAGTTGTTCTACGATGTGGAAAAGTTTTTGCATTTTGAGAAACTGCTTTTAGAACATCCTTCAGGAGTTTTTGAAAAAGTGCCAGTAATTCCTGGACTTATGCCAGTAAACACATTTCAAACATTTGTTAGAGCTGCAAAGTTGTCTCATGCAGAAATCCCTCCAGGTGTTCTCAAAGAAATCGAGCAAATCCCTGTAGGAGATGATACTCAAGTGAAGCAATTTGGTGTTGACTTGATTTGTAAAATTATTGCACAGCTTCGTGAACGTTCCAAACTTGTAAAAGGATTCCACTTTTATACCCTCAATTTGGAGAAATCTGTGGCCCAAATTCTGGTTAAATCGGGCTTCGTTTCTCCTTCAAACGGGACTCAATCAGACACAAGAAAAAGCCCCGCCGCACAGGTTGAGCCAGACCATGCCGACATGCTGGGTAGATCTATGGAAGCCATATCAATTTCATCGGGTAAAGGTGAGCTTGGTAGAGAAGCTACTTGGGATGATTTTACAAACGGCAGATTCGGTAATGCCAAGTCTCCTGCTTATGGTGAGATTGATGGTTATGGTCCAACATTGCACGTCGATAATGCCCAGGCCCTGAAGCTTTGGGGTTATCCAGTAGAGATAAAGGATATCAGCAGACTCTTCACCAAACATATTACAAATGAGCTCGAGGTAATTCCATGGTCAGATCAAAAGCTAAGTGGTGAAACCGCGTTAATTCAAGAAGAATTGCTCCAGTTGAATGAGAAACACATTTGGACTGTAGCTTCACAGCCAGCTACAGGTAATTGTGCAAAAAGCGGTGACAAAATCTTTGGATGGGGTCCAAGAAATGGGTACACTTTTCAAAAGGCGTTTGTTGAGTTCTTTATTAGCGATGAGGAATGGAACAAGTTGAAGCCAAGATTGGAAGCTGACGAAGATATTACTTATTATGAAGGTGATTCCAAAGGTAGTTTTACTTCTAACTTGCCAGAAGGATCATCTAATGCTGTTACATGGGGTGTCTTTCCTAATCGTGAGATTCTACAGTCAACAATCATTGAGGAAGAGTCGTTCCGAGCATGGAGGGATGAGTCATTCAGTATTTGGCAAGAATGGGCTCGACTTTATAAACCTGGGACTCCTTCTGCTGAATTGTTGAAGCATGTTCATGATACTTATCATTTGGTTTCTGTGATTCATCATGATTATTTCAAGGAGCACAAGTTATGGGATGTGTTGTTGGGGGAATAAACGAATAGATAGAATATATTGAATGGTACGACAAAGACAAAGGTTAATAGATAAAAAAATCAGTACGAATCAATAAACAATCTTGAAGAAATAGTGTGTAATACTACAATATAGCTTTATTTTTTGAACTATGATAGACTAATAAATATAAATAATAGGAACTACAGTGTTAGCGAAGCGTTTTATAACGATTTTTAGAACTGCTTCATCACGGATCGAGAACAAGCTTGAAACAATCGAAAAAAAAAAGAAAAAAATTAATGGGAAATCATTATTCCAACCCTGACTCTACGTCAATTCTATCCTTGACTTCATCACACAAAGCCTTCAAACTCCTCGAATACATGCGCATTTCCAAAGTAACCACAGTATTGGGGCTCACCTTCTTGGGATCTGGAAGATGGTGTAAGCAGTAAACTTTATACTCATCAGAACGCATAGCATCATTTTCGATAGTGGCCAAAGCTGTAGATGACCGACGATTAGCCCTTTTGTGATTGGCACCATTTGACGCCGCAGCTTCCGCAGCTGCTGCTGTGCGGCTTTGGTTGTTCTCCGATAGCACCACCCTGCTCAGGTACGAAATGCTGTTACAAACACAGCATTGATAAACCCTGTCATCAGTAGCATCGCTCTGAATTAGTTCCACTTGAACATCAGGAAACAACCTTTTTACTCTCTTTCGGTCAAGATCCTCTTGTTGTGCTAGCTTGACCAAATGTGGATGCAGCCAGATCGCAGTTGCCTCAGACTTATCACTTTGAGCAGTCTTCAACATCAACCTGTCATGGCTAAATAAGGGTGAACGCTTTTGAATCCTATAAGACACCACGGATTCCTGTCCAAATGGGACCCATTCGGGAGGTGCATAATTCACTGCCTCATTGTAGTTGAATCCATGGTTAAACCCAGAATGATACGCCTTTGGAAAGGTGATAACAAATTGCCCAGCATGTTGGTCACAAACATATACAGGCACATTGTGCTGTTGTAAAATTTCTGGTGAAACCATTGTGGCTCTTTGGAACAATATGTCAGGCTGCTTTGCGAACAGTTCTGGAACAGTGTCTCTACTAGCTTTTTCAAAATCTTCAGCATATGATCCAGGTATTCCATACCACGTCTTTGTGTTGCCACAATGTTGATAATTGACGGAAAAAGTGTAGTGATCTTCTGAATGCCAGCAAAACGTGGAGAACATCATACCTACATACCCCCAAGGTGTTGTGACACCAGATATATCTTTTATCATATTGAATAGTGATTTCTTGTGTTTAGGGAAGTTGTTTAGATTCCACATATCCTTAGAATAAGGATCTCTTGCATGGTCGGTGATTTTAGCAAATCCAGAGCCTAATACATCGCTCTGGACATCGGCACCGTATTCGACTGCGAGCTCACAGTTGAGATCATCGACGTGATTCCAAAATCTCTCTTCCACAAGATTCTCTAACACGTCTTGGTTGGTCTCTTCTAAGTTTACTATAGGCAAGCTTTCATCAAAATATTTCTCCCGAAACTCGTCGGCCTTGTCTTTGAACTCATCTAGTGTGTACTCCTCCCCTTCGTCAAAGAAGAACTCTCCAGTGCCAAGCAAGCACCGAGGGCAGTACCAGTTTTCAAGTAATGAGTGATCCTTTTTAGAAATTAGTGATAAAGAGCCTAGACAAACGAAATGGTAGCATCTCTCACAATCGGGGTGTTGGCACTCAAGCTCTTGTTCCTTGATAAGCATTTTGCACACTGCACATTCGTCATACTCATCTTGGCTTTCAATGTCATTGTTCTTTCGGTTAGTAGTGGTGTCATTAGTATCATTTCCATCTGAATATATGCTGTTTCTTTTGCCCTTAGGTGAATGGCCATTTTTGTTGGTTTCTTGCTCCTCTTGTATCTCCTTTTCGTCGTCGCCATCCTCCTGTTCTGCAGTGTATCTGCTAGTTTTCATTCTCCCCATACGACTATAGCTCACTTTACGTCGCTTCCGATTGGAGGCTGCAGTAGTCTCAAAATCATCTATTGAGTCATTCTGCCCCTCATCAGCATTGCTGCTTTCTACTTCTGGCTTTATCGACGTTGTCACGGCAGCTGGATTCTTGGACGAAGATGATGGTAATGATGCAGTCAAGCCTTCATTGCTAGTGTTTGTCGAGTCGTTAAACAGGCCTGAGTGTGCCACCTGATCGAGATAATCTTCAAAGGGTAAAATAAATGATTGATATAATGAATACACATGGAAAGCAGTTTTCAGATCACTTTTGATTGACAGCTCTAGTTTAGCACAGACAATGGGCCATGAATTTGTCCGAGTAACTTCTTCGAACCCACCTAGTTGATCCACAATGCATTTAAGTCGATAGTAATTGAGCTTTTTGTCATTGTTGACTATGGGCTGTTTATCAATAGCATTGCCGGATATTAGCATGTGGAACTTGCTCATTCGATCTAGCCAAGCCGACGTCGCTCTTGTTAATGCTCCCATACTGCTTAGCCTTTGCTTTCTAGTTTTGAATATGAATCTCTAGTTATAGTTAGTATACAGCAAGCGTATAAAGGGACCGGGTACTTACTCCAGTGTCTAATCTGAACTTTGGGCTCCAGCTTGCCGGTGGTACTACTTTGACTATACCATAGTCTGCTCCAAGCTTGGACAAAGATTTGATAAATACGTAGGGGTCTTCGAATTCTTCTTTTGTGGGGTAAACTGTAGGGGCTGTTGTGAGGCCAAACATGCGAGTACTTTTGACAGATTCATTGTAAGGCTCTTTTGGTTTTAGTTCTACTTTACTTCTCAGCCCGGGTATTGAACCGAGCATTTTTTTTTTCTTTTCTTATCTTTCTTTAAGTGAGACTTTTCTAGTAGTAGTTGTTAAAAGAGATTGTATCGGTGATTGTTGACACTGTATATAGGTCTGATAATAGATTAAATTGTGATTATCGGGCTATCGGTTTTTTTCTTTTGTCTCGTTCGTTTTATCAGTAAAACCAATCAGTAAGTCGAATTGAAACGGTGCTTTCCCAGGATGGTATTAAATTTAGCTCGTATAAATTACAATATTCCCAGTTGTGATTATGTTCAGCGATGAGAACTATATTTTCTGTGCGAATTCAGGTTTTACGTCTATTAGGTGTTTATGTAATATAAGTATGTAGCCAAAGTTCGAATTTCCTGCTTTTTCCTTTATGCTTGTATGGGGAACTTTTTTTCTTGGCTGTTCGGGCGGGTAACCCTGGGATACTGAGCCGCATATATTAAAAACCGGTACCGTACAATGGATTTGAGCCAATCAAAGTAGAGAATGCAATTGGTTTTTGCTGCAGTAAAGAGATAAGAAACCGCAACTGATAGGTCTGGATGAGCGATGAGATTGGTTCTATATCTGGATAAAAAGTTTGGTCATGTCGTTTTATCCAATAAGCAGCTCAGCTGGAAAAAAATATGACACTCACTTCACTTAATGTAAGCACAGTGTTGGGATACAGAACTTTCATCAGTATGCCTCCAAATAGAGCTCACTATCAGACCATTGCAATTCTTCCTATTTAAACCAGTTGTAGACGTGGACGAAAAATCCCAAGAATCTCTGTACTCGGTCTCCATGCACCGGCACATGTCTAAGGCACTACTCGGGAGGGAAAAAAAAAGGCGCACGGCGAGTAGAGTGGCTGCTACTACTTCGACTATTATCTTTGAACTTCCATTATTTATCACCGACGTCATACATTTGTAAAGCTTTCTTAATCACTTTGATTAGTACAAATTTCCACAACACACAACAACAAAAACCAAAAATAAATAATATAAAATAAAAATGACTGCTGGAATCAAATCTGGTTACACTGTAGGCGTTCTAGGCTGCGGTACAATGGGTACTGCAGTACTAAATGCTATGATCCAAACCAAAAACAAGACAACCAAAGCTGAATCCAGTGACGATAGCAGTATCATCCCTGGCAAATTTCTGGCTGCTGTAAACAGTAAGGGATCCCACGATCGGTTAACTAAAGAATACGGCGACCAATTGCAAGTATTCCAACAAAAGAACAATGACTTGGTTTCCCAGTCCGACGTAATCATCCTCGGTTGTAAACCATTCATGGCGGAAAAAGTCCTAAAACCAATCCCAGCTGAACTGTTCAAGGACAAGGTTGTGGTTAGCTTGCTTGCCGGGAAGACCATTGACACTCTAGAGGAGCTGACTGGCCATGGAGCTATCATCGCCAGAGCCATGACCAACACCCCTTCAAAGATCGGTTCAGGTATGACTGTAGTTTCCTTCCCAGAAGCAGGAGTAGACGAAAATATCCAGAATGCCGTTGAATGGATTTTCAACAACACTGGTAGGTGCCTCTTTTTGGAAGAGAAGCATCAGGACGTGGCCACTGCGCTGTGTGGGTCCGGCCCAGCGTTCTGTTACTTGGTCATGGAGGCTATGATCGATGGTGCAGTTAAGATGGGAATGCCATACAAGCTTGCCGAGCAATGTGCTGCTCAAGTCATGAAAGGTGCTGGGGATATGGTTCAAACTGAGCAGCAGAACCCGGCTGTTTTAAGAACTTCTGTTTGTACTCCAGGTGGTACTACTATTAGTGGGCTCATGACTTTGGAGGACAATAAGGTTCGATCTGCGGTGGCACGATCTGTTGAGGAGGCTACTAATGTGGCCACTCGGTTGGGGAAGAAGTAGATTCAAGTAGTGTAACCAGTGCCTTGCTACCATATAGATAGTAATATTAAGCTGTTCCACCACTAGAGATAGAATATTAAGCTCTCCCACAAGGTCTAAATAGAATAACAAGCCGCTCCTTCCACATAATTGATCTATTGTGGGCTCATATTGCTAACCCAATGTATCGCTTTTTGGGCCAAAGCTCAACACGTTGATAAAAAAGCCTCTAAACGTTCCATCAAGCTCTGCTTCTTGATTGAGTCCCACTCTGCAACTCCCACATTAGAAATTACGCTCGTATTAGAAGGCTTTAACATCAAGACGCCGCGACTGGACTGGACATTGGAGAGTCGAAGCTTGGTGCCGAGTTTAGTGGTACTAATCGATAGATCAGGGATCTTTTTCAATTCAAAGGCAAAACACAAGTTACCTTTGAAATCTTGGACAATGAGTTTATTGAAATGGTTTTTCAATGAAGTGCTGCTGCTGTTATTACTAGAGTTATTATCATCTTCATCCTCTACATCGTGTAATTGGCGCGTTCCGTGTCGTTTTTCGTTTTCCGATTTGAGCTTCTGTAGAAGTTCAAACTTACTTATTGATACATCGACTATTTCTACAATTTGAACTATTATGTTCCCATCAATAGTCACACTGGATTCTGTCTTTACAGAATCAGGAATTGATCTGTCCTCTTCCATGGTGATATTTGGGTAAAGCCTGGTAAATGGGATATTCGAATCTTTTTTTTTTTTTCCTTCTCTATTTCTGGAAACAAGTCTACAAATAAAATATAAAACTGCACTGGACAAAAAAAAAAAAATTATTAGATATAACAACAAACAAAGACTATTTATTCCTTGGTGGCGGTATCTTCTTCCTTGGACTCGTCCTTTGAAGCAGTGGACTCAGAGGCACCAGCACCTTCGGCAGCAGAAGCTCCTTCTTCACCACCTTGTTCAGCACCACCTTCTTGTTGCAAGTTCTCCAAGTCATTTTGCCAGAAAGTCAAGTTATCTCGCAAGAGTTGCATGATCAAGGTAGAATCTCGGTATGATTCTTCCGACAAGGAATCTAGTTCAGCAATGGCATCGTCAAACGCTTGTTTAGCCAAATGGCATGCACGAGCTGGCGAGTTCAAAATCTCGAAGTAGAATACCGAGAAGTTCAATGCCAAACCCAATCGGATTGGATGAGTTGGAGACAAGTCGGTTTGAGCAACATCGGTGGCCTTTCGATAGGAATCGTGAGCGGCTGAGGCAGCGTCTTTCTTTTTGTCGCCACTTGCGATTTCAGCTAGGTATCGGTGGTAGTCACCTTTCATTTTATAGTAAAACACCTTGGACTCGCCAGATTCGGCTTTTGGAAGCAAACTGTCGGTCAAGACTGACAAGACGTCATTGCAGACGTCTTCCAACTCTTGTTCAATTTTTTGCTTGTACTGTTTGACTTGTTCGACGTGGTGGGTGGCATTCTTGGCTTCTTCTTTTTGTTCTATCGAGAGCATGTGTCTCCAGCTTGCACGTCGTGTACCGATCACGTTCTTGTAGGCTACGGACAGTAGGTTTCGTTCGTCGGTTGTCAATTCCTCGCCTGATTTGGCAACGCTCTTGATGTATGACACCATTTCATCGTACCGTTCGGCTTGCTCACAGAGACGAGCTAGGAAAGTGTTTGTTTCTCTCTAATATTGTTAGTATTAGGTTGTTTTGTTCTGTTGTTTTCTTGTTTTCTTGTTTTGTGTTACTGTTTTGTGCTTCTGTACTGTTTTATAGCCGAAGTGGTAGTTTTACCCCTGTGACCTCTCTCTCTCCCAATCATACTCTACACAGCCGACATCTCTAAGCGCTTAGAATAATCTACAACAATATAGAGATCAAATACACCAATTGATCTAAATATATTAATCTAATCCATAATCGAAACCTTCGGGAACAAGAAGGAGAAAAAAAAAAAAAAGAAGCCCCACATCATGTTCTAAGCGCCACCACTTAAAATCATCGTCGTCGCCAGCACGAAAAAAACAACACAACACAAAAAAAACAACAATATACGCATATTACACAATACGCAAATAGAAAAAACATACTTCAGTGGCCATTGTTTATAATCTGACTATTAATAATCTTAAAATTCAAAAATATAAAAAGAGTATTAGGTTTCGGTCAAAAGCTGTCTGTCTGTTAGATATATAAAACACGCGTACAAAAGTGCAACAATCTCGGGTGTTTTAGTATATAGGTTGGTGATAACAGTGAAGTAGGAAAAAAAAGGAAGAGTAGAAAAAAGGAGGGAAAAAAAGGGAAAAATAAAAAATAAAAAATAAACGCTGGGAAGAACCGGTTAGTGGACATAAGGGGAAAAAGATCCCCCCTCTCTCCTTGACGCGGTGGAGAGCAGCCCTCCTGCTTCAAGAGCTCTAAGAGCTGCACTAATAGAGGGCGAGGAAGCGCCGCTTTTGCTGATACTAGTGTCTAGTATTAGTGGCGCGCAAACTAGATGCGGGAATTTATTTTTGGCTGGCTGACGTAATCGCCGTTCCCCCATCAACCACGCTAACGTCACTAGGGACCGAATAAAAAAAACATCGCCACGTCGTGTAATAGAGACAAGATCTGTAATAAAGCATTGGAGGACATGGCAGTTTTATCAGTATACATTCTCAATAAAGCGGGTGGGCTGATCTATCAAGTAAGTTGCTGCAAGGGATTGTTACTTGGTACTAACTAGATTTAAAAAAAAAATCAGAGAGACTTTCGTCAGGGTCTGACAAAACTATCAACTAATGACTATTTGGTCCTCGCTGGGACATTTCATTCTGTACATGCAATCACGTCAAGAATAGCCCCATCAGGAGCCTCATCAGGTATCCAGACGATGGACACGTCGAAATTCACACTGCACTGCTTCCAAACAATAACCGGTATCAAGTTTCTAGTGATCACTGATATTGGGCAGTATCAGCCGGATCAAATCATCAGTCGGATATACCAGCTGTTTAGTGACAATGTCATGAAGAATCCGTTCTACCAGCTGGACATGCCGATTAGGTGTGATCAGTTTGACCGTCATTTGCATTCCTACTTAGCATCGATAGCGTAGACGCCTGTGGATATTTTTGGTAACGCATGTTTATAATTATTACTAGTATTACTTCAATCTGGTAGGCGAACCTTGAAAATTGATAACTCGATGGTGATCTGTGACTTTTATACTGTAGTAATTGCTCTATAGACAGAGCATTTGGACCTGTCACATCTACAGTTACTTTATTGATATCCACAGTTCGGTCGCGATGACCATTTCTCATCTGCTCTCATATTTAACAATCAAACCAAGACCATAGTGTTACTTACTCGTCGTTCCCGTCAGGATCCCGATCTATCTCCTCCATCACCCGCTGCTGTTCAACATCTAACCACCTGTCCCTACTACCCAAATCATAGAGAGATATCTGGCACAGTGCGGCTTCTGCGGCTCGCCGCTGTTCCCGCACCCATATGTCAATCTTGGTCTGCTTATTCATCCGACTCCACTGGTCAAAAGCCACTTCCAACCGTGTCTTAAAGCTCTCGTAGTTCTCATCATTCCCAGCTAATTTCTCTAAAGCTGCCTCAAGCGAATCAAACGTTTGCTTAGTTGGGGGATCGTGCGGCCAATGCGACGGCGGCAAGAAATATAGTACAACATGAGCAAATGACGGATGAGGAGGTAGCGAGGGTGCTCCTATTCGCGAAATGAAATTAGTTTTAGCTATCTCCCGTGCTCTGTCTGATTTCTCCTTCTCCTTACGTCGAATTTTAGCCCTCTCCTTAACATCCTCTCGAGAATTGTATATTTTGGCACGTTTGGCACGACGCGATTTGATCTCAGCAATGTCTCCTCGTCGTTTCACATCTCCACGGATCTTGTCAACTTGGTCCGCCGGGTGCTGTCGAGAACCACGTTTGAGATCTAAATGACGCCCTAGAGAGCCTGGGTGAGAAAATGATTTACCACAAAATGTGCAAAATTTCTTGGGGTCTATATCTCCACCATCTTGTCCCTCGAAGTTTTGATGCTTGTCTTCCAACAATTGGCTCTTGATTTTTGTTGGTGCATTGTTACCGCTATTGCTGCTTTTTTCTTTCCTGCTAGGACTGGTGGTACTGGCGCCATCAGCAGCCGTTCCATCATGTATCATTTGGCCGTTGCTATCTGATCCACTTCCCTGGCTGTGGCCATCATGCACCCGATTATGATAATGGTCTACTCTGCCATTGTGCCCTCCAGTTTGATTATCCAGTCCAATCGCTGGGTCTATACTACTCAAGTGATTAGACGCTGCTGCAGCTATCGAAACTAGATCATCTACCTCATTGATTTCACTGTTCAGGGCCTCCAGGACTTGTCTCTCATCTTTTTCTTTTGCTGCGGCGTCGTGATAGATCATTGTTATGTCTCCCCCTGTATAAGTGAAGTCACGGTTTGTATAGATTTGGTTGTAAACCTGTCAACGTTGTGGGCATGAACACCACCCAGAAATTTTATTTTTTTTTATTTTTCGGGTTTTCGGTTTTTGTCCCAACCCCAGCCCACAGAATACTTACCCGGATTACTCCACCTCTTGTAATGAGGCTTGCTCTAAGTGGCGCGGGAACAGGTACCGTATCTAAAAAGCATCTCTATGCGGCTCATTTGACGAGTATAAAAGATATGTTTAATGTGTATAATCCATAAAACCCCACTCAAAGTCATACCCTCTAATGAACATATACAGCTGAACTTTCCTGAACAAAATAATTTGTATCTGCGAAGTACGTGACATATGAATTTCAATATAATACACCTCACTATCTATATTAAGCCGTTATAGGTACGAATTGTGGCTGGAGTACACTGCGTACTAATAGCCATCCAGTTGAAAATCTACGGTACTTTCCTAATTGAAGATCATCCGTAGATCAGCAGCTATGACGACTGACCATTGGCAGCGTCTTAATGCGGAAAAAGGTATTCGAATCTGTATGTGTCGCTTCTATTATGGGGGTATTTCTCGGCCATCGATAGAGAGGTTTAATATCCTACAAAACAAGCTAAGTTCCAACAGCCTACTCTATTATTATTTACCTAAACAATCGACCAACAAGGCTCCATGTCCTTTGATAATCCCGTGTAGACCATCAAGTCCGATATTGGCCCTAACACAATCTCTTACATATATTAAGCTACAACCATATAAACGGATTCTACTTGCGGTATTCGGGAAGCATGTCTCACAGCTAGATCGACGTTGCGTTAATTATCTCTGCAACCGAAGTCTTCTGTAATTTTATACCCACTGGTTCGGTACGCCTGTCTGGCCGTCCGTACCAGAGCTTTGGATCCGCCGTTTGTACCCGTCCACACCCCCCTGATAATTTCAGGAGAACCCCCTACAAAAGGGTACACAAAGTTTCATACAAATAAGATAATTGAGTAATTAGCTATATTGTTGTTTCTCGGCTCGGTTAGATTCTCTGCCATATGAGGAAACTACTCAAGTTACTTATTTGATTTGTTCCCATCAAAAGATAGGCAAGAGTTAGCAACCAATCAAGACAAGGATTGACCATCTTTTGATATCAAATTGAATGTTACTAATTTAGCCCCACAGTTTCACCTATCCCTCTATTTGCGTATTTTTCGAGTTCTGTATTGAGCCACAGCAACTGTTCAAGCCGAGATGATCTTTTATCCCTGAGTTGTCCACCATTTATAGTAAGGTTCAATATACCCGAAATGAAAGACATTCATATATATATAGATAACTTCTGTTGGTACAGCCTCTGTTGCCAGTAAGGATTGCTATACGTCCTTATACCAGTCAAATGGGTTGGATATCTTGAAAACCACGGCTACTTCGTGCACTATCCCAAATACAACCGAGATTATCGTCACACATATTACTCCATGCTTTCACGAGCCTCAGGGGTATCATTTCCACGTCTATTGCGAGCCATGTGCACCTATATTCTCAAAAATGATAGACGGAAGGAGGTTGTTTTTACTTTGTATATATTGAACGTTATTTCGTAAACAAACTAAACTAGCATGTTGGAAAATCTAGATGATCAACATTCATGGGGACGCATGACTGGCAGATTTCTGTAAATAGATCTCTATATTGCTGCATGAGGGGACTTAGAAGTTGAGGTCATCAGATTATCCAATGATGGGACATTTTCATGCTCTATTCAGTTGCTCGTTTAACATGATCTGCTTACTATTACACAGGCTTTAAGGGAGCTATAAAAACTAAAGGCAAAAAGCCGAAGCCATACGAGACATTCCACAGGTTTGAAGGAATGTAGATACCTCACTTTCTTTCCGTAGTTGAATGACGAAGATGAAAGAAAAAAGAGATGAACTCGTTATAAAATTACCTCGGTGAATCCAAATTGGTCTGAAAAATGTACATCCATGCTACTGCATCTATGAATGATACTTGAAATGATTGAAGTATGTTCAATAACCCTTTTAAAGAGTATTATGCGCACTCATTTATTGATGCTGTACCGTCATTGGCCTGTACTGTTCATGAGCTACCTCGCTCTAAATTTTTCAATTGAATTCCTCCATCCCATCCCCAAATCTTTCGAGTATCGAAATGTTGTTCCTTACTTTTTTTTTAAAAAAAGAAAAGCTGTGTTATTGACGCACCCACTTGGTTTAGACTCGCTGATCCTTACCTGATAATTTTAGTCTACCATATGCAGTTTTTGAACATCAAAACAACTGGGTGTCTCATCCCCCAAAAATCTGCATGTTGTTTTCAAAACATCCAAGGCACATGTCGCAAAAGTTGACTCTGAATTGAGCTTTTGGCTATGGCAAGGTTGCCGTTCATTGGAAAGCGGAAAGCTTTTTATGTTTGTCTTAGACTGAGACCTTGAAGAACCCTCACCGGTGGATGCCACTGTAAAAATGCACAACATATGTGCGTCCCCATAGTTACAGTGGGCCTAGAACGAGTAACAACTTGTTTTGAGTATTAGGAAATGATGCATTCACAAACGAGAATGCAATCACGGAATGCTACACTATGTGTTTTGTGATACAGGGGGAGGTGCAGGCAGAATAGGGTATGACGACGAACAGAAGGTCCTTACTTTGTCTCATCGGTTTGGCTGTGTAGCCTGAAAAGATGCTGCTTAATGGGATATTACTCAGCTATTTCAAAAAAATAAATAAATAAATAAATGAATATATGACCGAACCCATCCCAGATGGAACGATTCAAGCATTCTAAATCCTAATTTATGTTTTTCTTATTTCGCACCGGGGTGCGGTCACATACCCTGCTATGCAGGGGGCATATATTACGCATAACCGTCTCCGAGCGTTAGCGCCGCTTACCGTGCGGCGCACCATCCCAACTCACAGGGAGTTTTCAAGGCGGAAAAGTACGAATAATTATTCACTCTGATCAGAAAAAAAAATTAGGAGAGAGAATATGCAAAATGTATTCATTTTATTCGTTAGTCGTTACACATAGAATCTCAATTCTATGGATCCATTTATCTAATTATTGATTGTTCACTCGTAATAATTCAGCACCTTACGACTGTTCTCCTCTTTAGTCCGGATCAACGCAGTCGCAATGTTGACAAGGTCTCGAGTTACCACAACTAATGCAGCACCTAAGATATTTCGGTTAAACCTATCCGGAACTGCCTTTCGCACGAACGGAACTGAAGACAGTGCTGAACCCAAAGCCCCGCCTAAAAGGGGCCAAAGCAGTACATGGCCCAGCCTCAGAGTAGCAGACCGTGAGCTGATAACCCAATCTCCAGCATGAGGACGTCTTCTACCAGGGACAGGCTGATCCAATTGAGCTAAATCCCCATTTTGTCCCAACTCCTGGATCTGACCCAAGCCCGGGAGTCGCTCCTGATTTTGATGATCTTGCTGACGTTCGTCCTCTCTCAATCGCACATGTTCTGCTTGCCCGTCTATTTGAGGCTGTTGCTGCTGTTGCTGCGGAGGTGGGTCAATGAAATTTATTGCCCAGTCTAAGCCTCGCAAGAGCATCCGGTTGATCAGCCCCTCGTCTTCCAAATCATCGTCGACAAAATCACCTGGTAGATTGCCATTCTGAATATCATTTGGAAAATCCGGATCTCCACCATTCTGGCCAGCAGGCATATTATCTTGCGGCAGCTGCTGGGGGTCGTCGTTTTCATTGTTCACCACCACCTGAATATTCATGTTCAATCCAAGCTGCTCGTTGGCATCGCTCGGTGGGAATGACGGCCGCACAGTCGACGCACAGCTCAAAATCAGGGGATCGACAAACGAATCGTAGACCCTTTGGTACACTATCCGAGCTACTGGCAAAAGAGCCAAAGTTAATTTAGGACCCTTGTACATCCACGGCAGGTACTGATCTCTACTGGCAAGGGTCAAGGGTAGTAATAGAGAAATCAGATCTATAGGTTTAGACCTGCTGCCGGAGAATACTAGAGCAATTGGAATGATTGGGATTAACAAAATTTTTCGCCATGACGGTGGAAGCATTTGGATACCATCAGATCTCACCACTATGCCCAGAATGTCCAGGGCCATGTTGGTTGGGCAGATGAACCTGATTGTGGTTGCTCCAATAGTGTACAATGCCGAGTAGACTGTGCCAATGGCTGATCCACCAATTGAAGAGAAAAACAGCAATTGGAATCCGGTTTTATTTGTTCTTTCGACGAAATCTCGGATACGCAGTAGTACCGATTTGTTTGTCTTTACTATGCGAATGGTGGATTTGCATTGGGGGCATGTTAGTTTTGCGGTGTTGGACGAGGTGGTGCTATTACTGGTTGCTTCGTTTGCCCAGTCGAGTAAGCAGGCTTCGTGGGCTATCATGTTGCACTTGCAGGGTCTCTTCCAGTTGTGATCTGAGCTTCCAGGTGGAGGGGGCTCATCTGGTTTGCAGAGGCAGATCCAGCATCTGTCTTGATCCATGTTTGTGTGTGGATGTCAAAATTGTGTGGCGATATGGGTGGTAATTTTTTAGGACTAAAGTAATAAATAGATCTGCTTGGCTGGCTTAATAATTGTTTACTCAATAATTGATATGCAATAGTCCAACACCAAGGTAGCTTTCTGCTTGGTTTATTAGTTTTTATTTATTTATTTATTTTTTTAAGTGGTAGCAAAGTTGAAGGTAGGTGAGTCGATTTGGCTGGTTACATGTTGACAGGGTTTGTTTTTGTGGTACCAACTCCCAGCCCCAAGTTCCACTATGGCGGCTTGCGAAAGATTAGGTGTAGATCACCTGACATCCGGGTAACCAGCTGGACCTGAAAGAGGGTCCTAGCCGTCCGCGCTAGCGCCAGCGCTAAACTGGTTTTGAGGCTAGATCCCCTGCCACACCCTAATGCATAACCGTTACAATCAGAAGCCGCACAATGAAATATTTTCAAAAAAAGGCTCTCTACTGGTTGGCAAAATAAGCGAGTTAATTTATCCCGGAAAAGAATCCGCTTCCGGCGTTCCGGTATGTCATGGCAGTAACAATAGAGATCAACCAGGGTGGGATCAGACATCCAACAGGTGATTCATGAAACAAGACAAAATATGACACTAATTAGAATGGAAACAAAGGAGCGATTTAGACGTTTCGGCAACTGTACGATGTGGTGCCATCAGAAACAAAACCGGTGGGTGGTGTAGTGTGGGTCGGGTTATCAGACATTTTAAGAATTTGCAGCGGGTGTTTCTGATTCCCAACGTCTCGATCCTGTTACCTGCGTGACTACAAGTGATCTGATTCGCCAGCACGGGTTGTTTTAGATATGAGGATCAGCTGGAGTATCAAACAAAAGAGTAGCGAGAGAGAAAGAGAGAAAAAGAGAGTATAGTATGGAGTCAGGCAGGTAGGGAAATAGAGAAAAATATATTATTTTCGCCCAAACACTCCTGTGCCCCAACGATCTACAGTATACTTTTGTAACACAAATCGAAAGCATACTGAAGTAAGGGATAAAATCAGCACCACGACTAGTATCAGAAATAGGGAGAATCGACTGGAAGAAGAATAAGGGAGACGAACGGCGACAGCCCTCGATCGGAGATCATGTTTTAAAACCCGATAAGGGCCTCCCTCTGGCAAAATAAACGGTTCCGGAATCCTGGGTATTCCCAGCAGGGAATTGTAAATGAAAAACGGTTCTGTCGATCAGTACGCTTGAACAGGATTTTTTAAAACGGTTTTATGGGAGCGGGCCTCGGGAATGGATCTACGAGCGGGAGCAGGGTGGGTGGAGCGCTAATTAGGGGGTTTGACGACAAGTGGGTGTGAAAAAAAAAACACAACCATTTGAAGGGTTCCATCGAGTAATTTCTAGAACGAGTTTCCGCTGGCGTGGTAAATAGTATATAGGGTATAGCAGGTGTGAAAATTTTGTTTTAATTGATTTGAGGATTAAATTTTTTTTTAAGGGTCATTGATA
The DNA here is from genome assembly GCA_030564265.1 of Blastobotrys attinorum. Taxonomy (NCBI): domain Eukaryota; kingdom Fungi; phylum Ascomycota; class Dipodascomycetes; order Dipodascales; family Trichomonascaceae; genus Blastobotrys; species Blastobotrys attinorum. The sequence continues at coordinate 34,022 of JAJLUM010000130.1, forward strand.
AGTTTGTTTATATTGATATTTACCTCTATAGGCGCCCGGCCCTTAGTGATTGGTGGTATATTGAAAAATAACTATATAGCATATATTTATTGAAATTGACTGCATTACAACTTAAAAAGGTTCAAGTGGAACGCACATATTATGCAAATACTCATTTGACACCCGGCTGCATATCACCAGAAAAAAAAAAAAGTTCAATGCATAAATCACAAATTACAGACAGGTTTCTTTTTCAAGTATACGACTGTAAACATATGCAATAGCACGTAGGCATTTAGACACTGATTATTCTGCTTTTGATAGCATACCATAAATTAATATGCATAACCTTGCATTAGTACCCAACACTCCCCCATGGCCGTCCGTACCAATTTACCTCCAGCACCATGCTGTATAGACTCGAATGCATACTGCTAAATAACGTTGCGGGTACCGAGAGATGAACACTGCAAGAGATCGAGAGTCTTGGAAGGCCGTGAAGCAATTTTTTTTTTTCTGGGGCCCATGGGCGAAACATAACGGGTGGGCCAGAACATGAAAAAAAAAAAAAAAAAAAAAAAAA
>JAJLUM010000131.1:0-34550 GCA_030564265.1 Blastobotrys attinorum
AATGCAGCATTTCATTTCGAGAGAGACGCAGTCCAGCGCTTTTTGTATCACGTGACATCCGAATGGGTCCATTGCTAGCTCTATGATGTTTCCAACCATTCCCTTTGTAATTTCTGTGATTTGTTCCGGTGTTCCATACTCTAAACATCGCTGAACTAAGAAATTTCCGAATCGGTTAATCATTAGCATATAACTCTGTTCAATGATAGCATCGATAATCCCATTTTTTTGCTCCGGGTTAGCGATTTTGAGTTTTTGCTGTAAAAATATGGATGCTTGTTGATCATTGTCGAGGACAATTCGATCTACAATGCATTTCCAATTACAGCTGACACTTCTTTCTAGTAATTTCCGATAATTCAGAGATTCGTTGTATTGCTTGATTGGATAGAATATCTCGGCTTTGTCATAAATTTTAGCTATTTCTCCAATTTCGAGAGCTGCCGCTGCTGATACCTGGGGTGACGGAGGGTTGATTGGATCAGAAGGAAAGGTTGAGGATGGAGTGTTGTGATAATTTTGCAGTTGTGGTTGTTGAGTCTTTAGCATGTGAGGCGGGTCTGTTGCTTTACTCTCGATGCCTATCCACGATTTATCTAAATCGTAGTCCACTGGCTTGAAAGGGTTTCCAGTTCTATTGTTATTGTTGAACGGCGACCAAATGCTCTTATCAAAGTGTGGTATGGTCGGGACGAGGGGGGCTGTTGAAGGAGATGAAGATGATGCGGCTGACTGTGCGGCTAAGTCGATCGCGCCCGAAGATGACGGCAATGCTGCGGCTAACGTTGAAGGATCAAATTTTGCACATATATTAGACGCCCCAGATGGCCAAGTAGAGGAAGGGTTTGACTCGTTATAGCATAAGGAATCGGTAGAATCAAAGTTGTTTATGCCAGGAGAAGTGTTGGCGCTTGTGCTAGTTGATGCACCACGTCCGCCAGCTGGATAGAAAGTTTCATCAGCGATCTTGGACAAAAACAATTGTCGCTGCCTTTCCATATCGCTGATATGTTGACGTGTTCTAGAAAGTTCATATCTTAGGCTCTCAATCTCTGAGCATTTTTCACCAATAGTTTGTGCCATTTGAGAAAGTTGACTAGCGGTTGGTGGTGGTACTGATATGCCGTTATCGTAATCATTGTGTTCAATATTGGATGGGCTCATGGTTTTAGTAGTATCAAACCCCAGTTCAGAGACCATCCAATTCGGTAATGGAACAACGTCATGTCTTCCAATATCAAGCTGATTCGACGGTTCATTCATTTGGTTCATAGAGCTTGGGTGAGGTGACGTAGCGCTAAGAACAGAACTAGTGAAGCTTTGGCGTCTGTTGGATAAACTATCATAAGGCAGATCGTCACAACTCTGGTTACGAAACCCATGGGGTTTCATGATTTCGGATAAGCTGATTTATATCTCTCTTGTATCAAAGATAAGATATCTATTAGTCTGCAAGTATCTCGTTTTCTGTTAGTTTAGAATGGCGACGAATTTAGTATTCGCCAATTTTCATCTAATTTCATATAGGAAACGTACATATTATGGGCCAGGAATATTTAATATGAACTATGTTATATATCAAAGTTATATCTTTTCTATGTTATTCTGTCTTGATGCAATATATGGTAGATATCAAGCGCTAGAACTGAGAGTAAAAGAAAGAGGGAAAAATATGCGAAAAGGAACATAAAATGAATGGAATTTAAGCTGAATTAGGGAGAGTTTTTTCTTTTTTCAAGAGAGAAGGTTCAGTTACACAACGATTACAAATAAGGAAGCAACCTATACACAAACCCACCTTATTATATATATAATATATCTTACAGGATTTAGAGACTATTAAGGTAACCACAGTTTATCACCACCTCACCTATCAGTACTCCGTTTTCGCATATACATGAGCTGTCCCCATATACATGTACCACTTACTGTTTAAATAGACGATCAAATGCTGGAATCAAAGACTGGGCGAGAGCAAAGGAAAAGACCAACTTCGGACCAGTAGTCAACAGTTTTGGCATGAGGCCCTTGAAGAAAGCAGTTGGGCCTTCATTCTTAGCCATGTTCTTCAAAATAGTGAACCCACTTTCTGGGTTCTCAAAGTTTCTGTTTTGAATTCTTGTCTTGATAACATCCAGGGGAGCAGAAACAATCAAAGATGCAGATGCACCAAAAATTGAGGCGACGAAGTTCTGGGTCCAGGTAGCAGAAGAATAGTCCTTCAACTTGTAGATATATTCCTTAGCAAATGCTGAGCCACCGAATAAGGCAAACGAACCCGGAGCATTTCGAGCAGCGGTCCAGCCCCAACCCCGATACAAACCAAAACCTTCATCAGCTAGCACTCGAATGAAACCACGGCCTCTGAAAGATTCTGGATTAGTTTGTCGCTTGATCTTGAGCACATCCAATGGCAAGAGGACGATTTCACCGATGCCGATCAAAGAGCCGGCAGTTGCGGACATGATTGCCTTTCCAGTCTTTTGACCAAATGTATTTTCGAACACTGACTTGTAATTATTGGAGAGAAATTCATTGACGAATGGTTGACCACCGTACTTGTACACTCTCTGGAGTACTTTGTACCCAGCTGCATAACCCAAACCTGGGAAAAGAGAGACCATTCTAGCTCCGAGGCCAGCAGTAGCCTTATCTTTGAAGACTACTTGGTTCAATTGTGACAGGGACGTAACACGGCCCTGGTTGGACATCAACCGTTTTGCAGTAGTATCGACCTGTTGCAAATTGTCTGGTTAGAATATTTGTTCTTCTAGGTATTTTTACAAGATATTTCATACCGGATGGAAGACAGCTAGTTCGGCAATACCAGCAGTGGCTATATTTTTAATTTAGTTTACATTTGTTAGATCAATTCTTTTTTTTTTCTTATTATTATATTCTATTCCATACCAGAACCAAGAACTCGAGCAGTCCCGGATTGCTTTTTATCAGAAGATGACGGCGGTGACATTTCTGTGTATTATTGCTCTATGGGTGAGTGAATTGAGAATAAGTGAAAAATGGAGTAATCTATGAATATGACTGAATTTTTTTTTTTTTTTTTTTTTTTTTTCGGAATCTTGTGGTTACATAATCACTGGCCCACTACCAGCGTAAGCAGCGGCTTATTCGCGGCGGGCAAAAGGTTTGGGCTCAACCACCCAAACTAAAAATCACAAAATTCCACCAAAACTTTTTACTTCTCTCATTACAAACCTTTAAATTCGTTGTTAATAGAAGCTTTTCAAGAAAAGAAGAACAACAGTTGTTTGTCTTTGTTTTTCCTATTCGTATTTTGTGTCTTATTTAAAATATTCTACTGCCTGAGTTGAAGGTTTTTGTTGTCCTTAGTATTCTGATTCTTATCCCTAAGTAGTAAAAAAAAAGAAAGAAGAAAAAGTAGGACAAGAGTAAAAAAGAAACAAGTGAGGAACTCTTATTCACTTAGACCCACAAGTATTGGAACTCTTCTTTTTTCTAGCCCTGTTGATTAGTTACTGTAATTGATTATATATCACAGAGGGGATCCGTGTTACAAGAATCTTTATAGGGAATCGGTAAGCTTACTAACGCGAAATACAATGTCGCAAGAAGACATCGAAGCTATCAAAGAGGACTACCTTGATTCTCTAAAAGATGAGTTGACCTTCAACTCTAAACCTGCTATAAACAACCTTACCACAATTGCCGGAGAAAACATAAACCTTGCGGAAGGCATAGTTAAAGCATTGGTAGAGCATTTGAATAAATGCCCTCCTTCCCAAAAACTTCCAGCATTATACCTCATGGACTCGATATGTAAGAACATTGGTAATCCCTATAACACCTATTTTGGGTTACAATTGTACAAGACGTTTACCAATACGTATTCCATAGTGGACGAACCCGTCCGTCTCAAGATGATTGGTCTATTTGAGACCTGGAAAAGGCCTGTGGGAGACGCAGGGCAAGCCCTTTTTTCTTCAGAGCCAATGAGGAAAATCGACGACTTCGTAACCAAGATCCGTGCTAAACAGCAGACAGAACAGAGGCAAAAACAAGCAGAACATGCTCGACAGTTTATGGCCAGTGGCCCATTGTCCGCTGCTGCGTTGCTAGCAGAAGTTGACAAGCTGATTGATTTGACTCGTCAGCGGCGACGGTTTGACCCGAATAGTGGCGACGCTGCTACTCAGCTGAATATTCTTAGTCAACTGAAGCAGCTGCTGTCGTCAAATCAGGTTGATCCCTCAGTCTTGCCTACGATCCAGCAGCAACTTGCTACTTTTAACCAGAAAGAGGTTGAACGGCTCAATGATATTGTGTCAAGACAATCTGCTCCGCCTCAGCCACAGGCTCCACTACCACTAGCTTCTCAAGCTAATAATGGACTAGCAGGCGTTGATTTGTCAAAGCTGTTTAACCAACAGTTCCAGCATCCGCAAGCACAGATCCAGCAGCAGCAACAACAACAGCAACAAAATATTATGCCACAATTTCAACCAATTATGCCGCAACAACAACCGCATCAGAGTAATACAAATTCACAGCCGCATCCACCGGTAATAACTCCGGATATATTCAATGGTCTACGTGATCTACTGACCAAAACACCTACACCGCAGCCGGCCACCGCTGTCGTCGAACTGACAAGTCAATCACTGCAAAAGTCACGGCCAAATCTGATCGAATCTCTTTACAGCAACCTGCGTGAACAGTGTGGTACCTGTGGTAAACGGTTCCAGAACTCTGACCAAGGAAGAAAAGAAAAAACATCGCATCTGGATTGGCATTTCAGAATTAACAAACGGCTTAGAGAACAGAGTCTGCAGCAGAACCGATGCTGGTACCAAGCACTGGATGATTGGATCAAGTACCATGATGAAGATGAGGTACTAGGTCTTGGTCTAGGTGATGGAGGAGGGTTCAATGATGGTAACAGCTCGTCATCTGCTAACGGTGGCGGATCCGGTAAAAAGAAGCCCAAGGCATCAAAGGAAGAGCTTATGGCCAAATATGTAGAGGCTCCCTCTGGTAAGGCACAAAAATCCACTCAGTGTCCTATTTGTAAAGAAAAATTCAAGGTGGAGTGGAGTGACGAGGCTGAACAGTGGGTATGGAAGAATGCCGTTAAAGTTGGTAATAGGATCTACCATGCCACTTGTCATGCCGAGACCGATGAATCGAGTAATAGTGGTGGTGCTGGTACTGGTAGCACTACTGGTGGAACTGCAACTAACACATCTTCGAATAGTGATCGAGCTCGTTCGGCAACGCCAAGTTCTGCAGCTTTAAGTAGTATTCTTTCTTCTATGGGCTCGGGAGCCGCACGGCCATCTTCCTCGGCCTCGGTTGAACAGAAGCAAGCGACTAAAGTGGAACTGCAGAGTATTTTGGCGAGTTTGTCGAAGCGTAAGCGAGAGGAAGAAGGAGAAGTTGAGTCCGATTCTGACAAGAAGATTAAGATAGAGCAGTAGCGCTGTACCAGGTGGAATATCATTGGGGCATTGTAGCAGTAGCTTCGTTGTATTGTTATACTAGTGGATCTATGGTACTAGTAGCTACTTCATCAGCATTATTGTTATTATCTGCATTATTATAAGTATCAGCATTGTTATTAGTATTAGCATTATGTTATTTCAGTAATAATATTTATTATAAAAATCGCTGTCATATAGAAGTGTTTTAGGAGGACAGTTCACACGTCGTCATTATATTCAATACATGATTATTCACTGTGATGTATGAATCTATATATCAACTTTTACAATTGTTTTCACCCTGTGGTCATTTAACCATTCATGGCCGTGCTCAATAGGCATCCCTATGACTAAACCATATTCCCAGTTCTACTTTTTATTATACACAGTTTTATTGGCCTACCTACAACTGTTATCTACATGACGCGCTTTTTCCACTACTCACGATAGCATTCTTTTCTTGAAAAAGAAATTCTTTACTGTTTTCTAACCTACTTGGAAAGACACTTCAGAATGTCATTCCAAACATTGGCAGGCTTCTGAGAAGCATCAATCTTTTGCCAAATACCAGTCTTCTGGTAGTAGTCAACAACTGGAGCAGTCTGGGCATGATAAGTAGACAATCGCTTCTTCAAAGCATCAGCATTGTCATCAGACCGTTGGATCAATGGCTCACCAGTGACATCATCCTTCATGGCTTGCTTTGGTGGATTGAAAACCTTGTGGTAAGATCGTCCAGAGGCTGGGTGGACCAATCGGCCAGTGATTCGGTCAACCAACAATTGATCATCAATCTTAAGTTCCAGAGCATGCTGTAAAGCAGATTTCTTCTCTTCCAACATGCTATCCAGTCGCTCAGCCTGTGGAATGGTTCGTGGGAAACCGTCCAAAATGAACCCGTTCTTGCACTCTTGGTTGTTTTCCAATTCGTTCTTGATCATGTTGACCATGATCTCGTCGGAGACCAATCCACCTTGATCCATAATCTTTTTAGCCTCAAGACCGAGTTCAGTCTTTCTAGCTACTTGGGATCGCAGCATATCGCCAGTGGCCAAATGACAGGCACAGTATTTTTCCTTCAAGTTTGGGGCCTGAGTACCTTTACCGGCACCTGGAGGCCCAATTAGGACCATCCGCAAAGCCGGTGGAAGGTTTTTGGCTGGGGCCGTGATGCCATTGGCCTTTTCCAAGTGGTCGACTCGGTCTTGGAGTTGAGAAACGAGTTTCTTCAATTCTGATACTTCGGCCATTGTTATATATTTTGTGTTTTGTGTAGCAACAAGAAAAAATAGGAACTTGAAAAAAAAAAAAAATCCAGAGATTTGGTTGGGTCGGGCGACCGGGAAAGAACTTGCTAGTGTTTGCTGAGTAGTGGTAGTGTTTTTAGCACCTGCACAAATGTGGAAACGTTTGTGCGTAATTTGCACCGGTATTACACCATTATCGTTAAGCCGCGCAGTGAAATTTTTATGCTGTACTCTCTCACCCCACACAAGTTTAACCTAAATCAAAAACCACAAAAAATGTCTGCAAAGAATCCAGATTTAGCATCAGATGCCGTATTGAAAAAGTCCGTCGAAATGCCTAAAGACAGCGTAGTTGTCGGTGGTATCGACTACGACAAGCCAGAGAACAAAAATGTTCGAGCTGCAGACCTGATTGATGGCATGAAAAATATGGGTTTTCAGGCTTCTTCACTGAGTAAAGCGTGCGAAATCATCGATGAAATGCGCCAATGGAAGGGCGAGGATAAAGAAGGGAACCCAGTCGGGACTACTATCTTCATGGGGTATACTTCCAACTTGATCTCCTCAGGTCTTCGATCTACTCTGAAATACTTGGTAAAGCATAAAATGGTCTCGGCCATCGTCACCACAGCTGGTGGTATTGAGGAGGATCTCATCAAGTGTCTTGGAGACACATATATGGGTGAGTATTCCCTGCCAGGTTCCCAGTTGCGAGATGCAGGGCTAAACCGAATCGGAAATTTGTTGGTCCCGAACGACAATTACTGCAAGTTTGAAGAATGGGTTGTGCCAATTCTTGACAAAATGCTGGAAGAACAAGAAAAAGCCCAGGAGCAGTTGGGCAAGGACTTTGATCCAAGCAACGAGTCTTGGTGGACCCCATCTCGAGTTATCAACCGTCTAGGTAAAGAGATTGATAACGAAGACTCCGTCTTGTATTGGGCCCACAAGAACGACATCCCAGTATTCTGCCCAGCTTTGACTGACGGATCTATCGGCGATATGTTGTTTTTCCATACTTACAAATCGTCTCCACAGCAATTGAGAGTGGACATTGTAGCCGATATTCGTAAAATCAATGCTATGTCTATGGCCGCTACCAAGGCAGGTATGGTGATCTTGGGCGGTGGAGTTGTTAAGCACCATATTGCAAATGCATGTTTGATGAGAAATGGTGCTGACTATGCTGTTTATATTAACACTGGTCAAGAGTTTGATGGATCCGACGCTGGGGCTAGACCAGATGAAGCTATTTCCTGGGGGAAGATTCGTTCAGACGCAAAGCATGTCAAGGTTTATGCTGATGCCACTTTAGTGTTCCCACTGATTGTTGGAGCCACGTTTGCACGAGACTAAGTGCTATTTTTCTTTATAACTTATTAACTAGAAACTCCCGTATATATCCCTTTTTGCTCCAGGGGCAGAATGTTGTCATAAAATGCATATTTTGTAACTATACAATGACAGATAACCCTAGAAGCTCTCAATTGTGTCCCACAGATTATTTGGTACTGCTAATAGCAGCTCATTTTGTTGCAAACTGCCTTACTAGCTAATATGGCCGGTCTGGCCAATACATTTAAGGTTCTGGAGCCGCACGGTTGCCATAGCAACCAAAACATATTTTTCTTCCTCCTAATATCCCAACGTCCAATCACACGTACGCAAAAAAAATCTTTAAGCACACTCAGAAACCACTACCTCAAGACAACTAGTCAATTCCATATAATAACTCAAAATGTCTTCATCATTGATTCGTGTAATGCGAAATGCATGGAGGGTGGGTCCACGCGACTTTTTGAAGCAAATGAATGGTATTGGTGATGCCAAATCCGGCACACTTGTTGGCGTTGACAAGTACGGTAATAAATTCTTCGAGAACACTGAAGAGGACGAAATTCATTGTAAGTGACCGATCGTTTAATCATAGAGAACTATATTAAAGCTAACATTCTATATAAATTCCAGTGCGAACTCGTTGGGTGCAGTACAAAGACTACTACGGCGACATGGGCCAAGTAGAACCAGCATGGCATTTCTGGTTGGGCTATGGTGTTGACCCAGTTCCACCAAAGACCGCCGAAGCATTCAAATCAAAGCCAGGATGCCCTGGTCCTCAGAACTATACAAACCTGACTGGTACTCCAGGTGCATATATGTGCTATTCCACAACTCGGCCGAAGATTCAGACGTGGGCCCCACAGGTAGCAGAACGTTCTTAGTGTAGAAATAATAAACTATTGAGATCAAGATACTGCCAGTTTGTGAATAACTGTGACAGAATAAGTCAACTGATGTCAAATCATATGCTATCATATCCGAGCGCAGTCAGATCCAAGTGAGAGAAATGGACCACGGCCCCCTAGTTCCCATCCGTAAACTTATCTATATTTCGAGGTGACTTAATCTACTGGTACATCCATACACTGATAAGCGTTCAGCTATCCACTTCTTCTGGTATTGGTACAGAGCCTGTCTGGACCTTACTTAATATGATGTTCCGTTCACCCTTGTCACCAGTCACCAGTCACTAATCAAGGAGTGCATAAACCGAAAATTAACAGGTTCGAGCAAGACAATTGTGCCTTGCTAGGAACCTAGCTGTATATACCAGAAAGCAAAAAACAAAAGAGGGTGCAGGCCCTTAAAACCGGTACCAAAAAGAAGTCAATTGACTGATCCCAGAGACAGTTGCCATTGGTAGAAGTATCCTTGATCCCTTGTCCCACTAAGTGTCTCAAAAATAGGCCCCTACATCTGACTGAGATTTGAGCAGTCTGATTCTGAAATCTCAACCGGTTTATTTCACCATGGGTTAGGATTGTAACGGTTGATAACGTTTCGAACGTTGACTGGTATCAGGCAACGAGACTAAATTTAGTGTGTCGCTTGATAATATTCATTCGACGGACCGGATATATACGGAATCATACCAGAGTGGAAGTTCCACTGACCGTGACTGAGCTCACGGGAGTTCTCGATTAATTTGTGCCCGTAAGCTAGAAAGTCCGCAGCTTCTCCGAAGATCGTTCGTATTTCACACCAGTGCAGCCCGAAAAGTTAATTTTGTGCTGCCTATACCAAATAAAACTGGATTAGCAATTTAATGGCCTGATCCAAGTGTAAGACCAACATGCGCATGCTTTGTTGTGACAATCAGGATTCAAAATCGATGTGAAAATCACTTCCCCTCCTCTTTGACGGTTTTATCAATATTTGGTGCGAGAAGTCAGGCTGTGAAAATCAATTCAAGTTGTCGGGGTGATCTGACTGAGACACACATGTCCAGGTTTCTCGATTGCAGCTGGGCCAAGGGCCAGTCTGGGCGACTTTGGTACTAGAGAGCAGCCAACATGAGGTTTTAGTTAATTATTGTTTTAATCGTTTCTTCTTATGGATCTACGTTGCCTCTTAATTCGATTCTGGGCGTAGTAAAATGGCCCAAATTGGAGTAATGAATGCATTTTCTCTCCACAAAGTGCTCACGACAGTCAGTCACAATTTTGACCATACTAAGATTAACTGTAGTTTTCGGACTATATTTGGAGGCCCATTGTAGCTGTATCAATAAGGAGGTTGCTGGCAACTAGTGTATGCAGGAAACTTTTGTTATTATTTTCTAATCTATTTTTACCCGCATGCCTTACGGACATTCGTTGAATTGGATGAATAATTTATATCGGATCACTATGAACTTTGGTTTTGGCTAAATTCGTAGTCTCCTTTACTTTTATATATGCTTTAGTCTATATGTTGAGTTGAAGTCTAATGATGGAGGCTCAAATTCTAGACATTTTAGGTGTGTAACTACGGGTAAACGGCTGTGAGGACGATAGTTAAAGGGACAAAATATCCCGATTCATCTAGCAAACCAACGCCTGTGTCTGAAAGTGGAACATTCAATTCCTCAATTTGGCTAAGTAATTGGACGTTGGCTTAGCAAGTGGAAAAAAAAAAAAAAAAAAAAAAAAAAAAAAAAAAAAAAAAAAAAAAAAAAAAAAAAAGGTTTGTACCTAGAGCAAGTTGAAGAAAGAGAATGGTACCTGTGGGAAGAATAAGCTCAGATCGATCACCGACAGATTTTGGTGATTAGTAGTGCATAAAGAGCAAAAAAAAAAAAAAAAAATTATTTGATGAATTAGGAAAAAAAAAAAATTTGGCGCCTCGAAAGATGGTATGGATTGGTCAAGTAGAGCTATGTGGTACTGGACAAATTGGTAAAAGCAGAGCTGTACGTGTCTTAATATGGAACAATGGATAAAAAAAATCACATTAGATAGACAAACAGTTCGATTCTATACAGAATGACCAGGATATGGAACGGTGAATCTCTTATTGGTGATATGCCGATCTAGCGAAGTGGAGCTCAGTAGGTGCTCATATCATTAAATGGCAAAACAAAGTAGAAATTCGATATACCGCAACCTTCAAGTGCTTTGCTAAATGACAAGTCTCTTGACCGAAAGTGGGGGGACGCATAAACATACATAGGTCCTTCCCCCTAAATCGAGAAATAGAATAGACAAGGATAGTAAGAATGACTCGGTTATGAGGTGATATGAATTGTATTAGACATTGAGTGTGACAAACATGTTCATAGTTCAATGTATCCAATTGTTATGCAGATGACGTCTTTATTCGCTCTTTATTAACACCTACAGAAACAGTTGGTGGTCGCTTGACAGGTCTGAACAATCAATTAGTTACCACTGTCAAGGTTTTTTTTTTAGACAAAGTCCATTCATGCAGTTCAAAAAAGCTCCAGCATGCCTCTCTCGTTTTGGGCCTGGTTATTGTTCCATTTCGGGTTGTGTATTTCGATATTCCAGCTTTAGCTGAAATCGTCAAAACTGCACCAAATTTCTCAGAAAAAGTTTTCAGAACAGTGATGTAGTAGTATTGAGATCGTTATCTGAGGCTCGATCCTCGTATAGAGGCTGCAGTTTAGAACGTGGACGACTATCTTTCAAGGGCCCAGTGTATGGTTGCTTTTCTAGGAGTACGCAGTGGCAAGCAGGCGGTAAGCAGCTGCCAGTTGGCAGGAGCGGCAGGCAAGCAGTACGAAGTTACCGCGGAACAGCATGAGATGTACTTCAAAGGTGTATAAAAGCGTGTTCCCGATAGACATTAAACAGTAGGAATTAGACTTGATTCTTTTCGTTCGGATCGGGCCAATCAGTGGCGGTTTCTTCATATTAATGCAATTATTATTTTTTAGTTTGTCTTGGGGGTGGTTTGGGAGACATTGTTTTAGTTGTCATGTAGGTACGGTACCAAAGTCTTGTACTCAAGGTTTCACACGTTAAAGTAAGGAGTAGATGTTAAAGGGTGGAGAGTTTTTTAAATTACTTCATAGCTTTTTCGGAACGAGGAAGGAAACCTTCTAGTCGTGAGTTGACATAGAATGCATGATGAGTAGCGCATTAGTACGAAGAAGAAGACAAAGAGAGAGAGAGCCTTGTACCGATATGTGCCCGTCGGCTCAACCTTGTCGGCACTAGTCAACGGTACTAACGGTGTTAACGGGTATACCATAATACTGGAGACCTCCCTAACTGTTTGTAAGATACAATATTTGGTTTCATTTTTTTTTTTTTTTGTTTTTATCTATTTCACAATTGACCTGACCATTTCCCAGATCTCAGCTTTTGTTGAGAGGTTAAAAAGTCGTTCACAGTCGGGGGGTTTTTGGCCCTCTACTGAAGCAAAAGAAAAGAGAGACAATTTATGCAGGTCGGTTAAAATGCTTTTTGGGCTACCATACGGGCCATTACAGCACAGGAGCGCGGTTCCCTCACTATTTGCATGGCCATAAGATGATTGACAGTGCATTGCATGGCTTGAAAGTAAGCTGCCATATGTTTTGTTGGTTTAAGGGCTGGGTGGCTAGTTGATTGATATCAGTGGAATTTTTTTTTTTTTCATTTTTTTTTCTAGGCTATTTGTTTGGCAGTGACTTTTTGTGTCAATTGGGAGGCTACAAGGCCCATGGTATGGGCAGCGAAAAATCAGGGGAGTACTAGCCATTACTTGTCTAATAGAAGCCATTATCTCGTATTTGTGGAAAGGCAGTCGTCGATGGAGTACAGGAATCGTCTTGTGGGGTAGAGGAAGCCACCTCTGGCGGTACGCCCGGCTATTCGACGCATTGTTTCCCTTACAGACAAGTGCATTATACATAAATAAGTTGTAGAGACCGGCTATATATTTGATCTAGTTAGCTGCAGCACATATAGAGAGATAGTTGGCTCAGCTTCTTGGCTGCCACGGCTCGTTGAGTGTCGGAGCACCCAATCCGCAAATTATATGCGGACGGTCAGTCCAATACGCACAGAGTCTCCCTGCTGGTGTTCGAAAACGAACTATAGCGGTTAGAAATATGCACATGTCTATAAGGGTTCGATTTGAGGTTTCTGATCGTATCACGAGCATGTGGGTAATGGCAGAGAGATAAATTTGGCTGGTGCAGGGTGTGGCAAAAAAAAAGAGAGAGAGAAAAGAGAAAGAGACAGACAGATCTGATATCTGATAATATACACATATTTTTTAACCTGAATATAACGGTTAGAAGAGACGTTGTTTGTTAGTGCTAAGAAGAGCAAGGTTTTTTTCTTCAAAAAGGGGTTAGGGGCGAACGGTTGAAACGTTTTGACCCAACCACCAAAATTTTCTCCTGGTTATTTCTGTGCTATTTTAAACATTGATTAATGTTTGAAGTTTGAAGTCAGAATACAAAGGATGCTGCTTAAAAAATTTCCTGCGAGATGGGTAATTCGTAATATGAGATTTGGGATCTCGGCTCACAATGAAAAGCTTTGGTTGCATGTGCGTAATTATTTCAGTCGTCTACAATAGTAATGTGGCATATTTCAGCACTACAATAAGGAGCATACCGACATACTTCACAATATATGATTTATCGGGTGGCATCTTGGTACTACAACAGAATCCCTAATCACCGTGTCGAACCCAAGACCATGTTTTAGGTCTCCACCCTTTGATTCGCCCTCCAGCAGCGCAGGAATACGATGGAATCTGCACATAGGAGTACAGGGTTGAGATTTTATCACCTGCTATGTGCAGTGAGAGGATTCCTTCCAGACAGCCACCAAAAGGCATACGGTGTCTCAGAGACGGGTAGATGCATGATAGTTTGCGTGAGATTGTGCACGCAGACTTTGTGGTTAATTGGATGGGCGGGGCCAGGAGTCCACTGTGGCGGTACCAGAGCCCGTAGCACCGGCCAGTGGTCTGTCAAACTAGTGGTCTGTAGTATAGTCCACTGTAGTACATTCCACCACCGTAGTATTGGGATATACATACATATACATGTCTTTTTAGGGATCCAGAGCTGGATTCAGCTTCGAGGTTCAGATTTTAGAATTTAGATCTAGATTCAGCACGTGAATCTGAAGAGAATGACGTACATGTACTAGGCTCACAATTCCATGCAGCCATCTATGTTGCCATAGCGATGAGAGCCGATCACTGCCGCGTTAGAGGCCCTGTGCGGCGGGCACGGCTGACAGGTTTAGGGGACGGAAGCACGGGAAAACCGACTCAGATCAGATTCAGATGTCTTTGTTTCTGGCGATGGAGCGCGTCCCGGCGGGACTGGACTGGACACCCCAATAGCGAAAACTAAACCTGTCGCGGGGTAAGTCTGGTGGACAAATAGCACTCTCAGCGGTTTTGCTGGACCTGACTTTCTGATCCAGCTGTTTTCGCTGGATATTGGCTAGCATCACAGGCACGATTGAGATGTCAAAGCCAGGAATTATTTCATTCACGGCGACACAATGGCTCTGTTCATGCCAGATCCTGTAGCCAATTGGAGACGTGCAGTCCTGATCGAGAGGATCCCTGTCTGCGGGACATTAGTTGGTACTACTGGACTAGCACAACAGCTGGTCTTAAATAATAAGATATTCATTAGGTTTCTCTTTGACCACTTATGCACAAACCATGCCTAGTATGTAATGCGACCACGGGGGAGAGATCTTCTATCAGTTGTTTTCGAGAGAAGGGAGGCAAATACGGGCTTGCGGTGCGGACACAATAAGGAGAGTGGTTTGAGAAATGGACATTATAGTGACATGACAAATGTATTGTAGTGGAATTACACATACATTGTGGTGACACAACAAATACAGTGTGGTACAGCGGGTTACATAATCGATTACAATGTGGCGACACAACAGGCACAATGTGGTTACATAATGAATTATAGTGGAAATTGGATTATAACGAATATTAACCTGCACATACATGGATATTACGGATACTTATCAATGGCTGGGTGGTACAGAGCCGGAAGACGACCCGGAGGCTTACGGTGAAAAGGTTTTCCGATGCGCATAATGGTGCATGAGGCAGCTTATTTCCCCAACGCACAAAGACTATTCAGGTCATCGACATGATGTACAGTGTATTTTGTCTCTGATGCACTGGTCTGAAAGAAGGATCGAATGATCACACCTGAAACTTGAAATTAGGCTTGATGTGTGGTGGTGAGAGGGTCGACGCACATTTTTCGTGAATCAGCACATTCTATATGTTGTGTCCATGAGCTAATGCCGGAGCTAATGTGCTAATGCCATCAAGCCATTAGTACAAAAGCTGGAAAGGTTACTAATACATTACACAATCAGGCAGAAAGGGTAAAAAAATACCAATATAACAATTGACAAGGATTCTCATTGTTCGGAACCTAACTCGAGCCCGGTCGGTTGCCCATTTGGACCGAAAGGTTGCCCAAAGCAGAGCAGTCTAGATCTGACATTGTGTGTTCGCATTGTTTCTGGTGGAATAATATTATTCTACTAGCCGTGGTTCAGAGAGATCTGCTGGTTGCACTTGGCGGGAAAGAAAGAAAAAAAATTTTTGTGATTAATAAGGTGTTATCTAAGAAGTTAACTAAGCCAATTAAGCTGGCGGCATAAAGCAAGCCAGTTAGTTGGATTGCTAATTTAAGCCAAATAGATTAATGGACCAGTACCTTGGACCTGGCATTGTATTAGTGGTAATATAAAGTTTTGGTAATTTTCGGTTTGTTGTGTCGGGGCCGGTACCTGGAGGAGGGGGGACTGTATATCACAGTCTGAGCTCATTTGGGCTGGAAATCACAGGTCTGAGTGTGAACATGTCAGTCTGATCTCGTTTGGGCTCAATACAAAAGGTGAAAATGTCAGTCTGGGCTCGATATCCAAGGTGAATATCACAGTCCAGGCTCATTCGGGCTTTTCAGTCCACGGTAGGGCCCCCGACATCGATCTCCAAATCTGATCTTTAGATCTGTGGTATACGGCCACAGCCGTCTCTCCGATTGTGGCTGGTACGAGATCTCAGATACCAGATTTCAAACCCGTTAGAACCATTTCCAATTTTGTGGGTTTGTGTGTTTTATTTTTGTTTTTCTGTAACGAGGCGTTATTATTATTATTATTCTCTCTGGTTGCACCACCATGCGGATGTCTCTTTTAGTACGCGACCGGAGCGGAGGTTGTTTTTTTTTTTCTTCCCACTGATCGGAGATCTACAGAGCCCTACTACTGGTGAGTGATTGGCTGGTTCCCAGGCGGGTCGAGAGCTTCCAGACCTCTTTCCGCCTGGTAGCTTTTTGACAGAATATTTTATTATATTCGTCAAATGCTCTATTCATCTTGGTTTATCTAATGCATTACGTGATCAGAAAGAAAATTTTTTATTTACTCTGAAATACGAAGCTGGGCTGGCCCTTAATTGACAATGGTGAAATAATTACAATAAGGTACATTGTACCACGAGATCCTTCACCCAACTAGCGCTTCGCATCCTATTTACTGGTCACTGGCCACCCTGATATCATTTTTAGTATACTACCACTACTACTACTACTACCATAGATTGATCTGTTTTGATCTTACCATGCCTGATCCATTCTGACCTATTAGCACAGCTGATATGTGTTTACTTTACCCTTAATGCCTAATTGATTCCTCTTTATGCTTAATTCACTTCTGTTAGTATCGCATACTGAGACTTTCCGGGCCTTTCTTTCCCGTCCGTCCGTCTGCTGCACAAACTCACACGCATACGAGCTATCTTTGATCTTTAGGCGCTCCACTATTACATACTGATTGCCGTATTAAAACTTGTCAATCACCTTGGGTATTACACTCCAAGCGAGACTCGGATCCACGCACGTATCTTGTTCTTGGATCACACTCGAAGCGCCGCTACGTAATCACCTTGGAAGCGAAAGCTCGGACACCCGATCCGGGTCGATAAGCACATCACTCTAGCGCTAGTTTGAAAAAAAAAAAAAAAAACTACCTCCACAATGGGTCTCCCAGTGTTAGCACCCTGAAAGCTATTATTATATTTAGGCTTAGGCGCTAGTACTATTAGACGCTGGCACTACTAAACGCTAGTACAAATGCAGATCTCACCAGAATTAACCTTACCGGGTCAAATTCCTAATCACCATTGAATCATTAGGTTAGAGACGTCTTGTCCCTCCTGTCTCGGTCAATTTCAGACCTTTTCTCACTCAGGTCCAAGGCCCAAGGCCAATGTATCAGGTCCCGTCTCGTATCATCCTCAAATCTTGAAAACAAGCCATTGTTTCTTTTTTCTGATTCTGGGCTGCTCGAGGTTTCTGCAGACCTCTTAAGGGGGCCTTGAGTCCCCAGGGCCACCACCCCCCGGTCCAGTTTTGCTTTTGCCGTCCAGTTTGCTTTTTATTCTTTATTCTTTCTTTTTCACTTCCAAAGCTCTCCTCACGTTTCTTTTGAGATGCGCTGCACCGTAAAGAGACCAACTACAAAAGAATAAAAAAAAAAAAATGACTGAGTAGTTAGCTAATACTTGGTGAAGGCCTAAGCGAGAGAGAGAAAAGCTGTGAGGTGAACTAAGCGCTGAGCTTAGTCTAAGCCTAAAGCGCTAAACGAAATGTAAAAAAAAATAAATTACTCCAGAAGAAAAAGCAAAAACAAACCCAAACCCATCACCATCCTAAAAGATATATAATGTGAACAAAATCCTCCTCTTTCCCAGGATCTAAATCTATTTCATAATTCCTTTCTTCTCTTTCTCATAAGCATTCGTCTTATTACTAGTCCCTCTTGAGCACTCGTTGACAATATAACGCTTAACCATTGTGCTATCCTCTCTTATTGTTTAATCATTCACTACCCAGCATCATCTCCAAAGCATTCTTTCAAGTGAACATCTTCTTTTTTTTGATAAAAAAAAAAATTAAGCGCTGAGATCAATTGCATTTTCATTTACTCACTCTTTCTCTCACACTACTACAATGTCAAATATCATGGAACAACGTCTATCACCCCAACACACATATGTCGATCATATCAATATAAGCGGTGACGCTAACACAAATACTATGTCCTCCATGGACTACCAAGACCATTGGTTCATGTACCAGCAACAGCCATCTCAAGCTTTCGATCCATCTTATATTGCTACCACCACCAGTGGTACCGATGTATCCTCTGCTTCTGCCGCAGCCGCAGCCGCTGCTGCTGCTGCTTCAACAGCCATCACTGCTGGCAGTGTTGACTATCTAAGCAGCACCTCAAACACAACTTCTACTACTACTGGGCCACCTCTATCACATCACTACCCAGTTACCTCTCCAGCTTCCTCTTCTTCTACAACCTCCACCACCTCTCCAAACTTCCCTCCAACTCCTCCTCCTCCATCAGGTCTCTACCAGGATTCAGTCTACGGGGTAGAATACGTTGATCCAGGTTACACCGCAGCTCCACTAACCTCTTCTGCACTCAGTGCCTCAAGCACCAATATCACAACTCCAGCAATCAATGGCGTAACTCCTCTGGCTTCTCCACTGTCTTTTGATTACACCTTGGATCCAAAAATGCAAGAGCATAACGCCTTGCTCACAGGAAATTACTTTGAAAACTCATTGCAAGCTCCTCCATCCTCTGCCCCACCAACAATCACCACATTTGAACAAGCTGCGGAACATAACCAATATCACCAGCAAAACCAAGAGAAAGCAAAATTCCAAATGCTACAACCTCCAATTCGAATCACTACCACTACAAAAGAGGATAAACCAAAGGGAAGAAAAAAATCAACTTCCACAAGGAAGTCCTCTGCAAGTGGGGCTCCTCCAGGTCCGATCCCTGCAACAACCCCTACTTTGGTCAAGCGGGATGAAAATGGAGTTGAATGGATCTCTTTTGAGTATTCAAAGGAACGAGTAAAGACGAAGTACTTTATTCGTTGTGATATTGAAAGTGTGGACCATCACACCTTGGAACCAACTTTCAAAAAAGACAACTGCATTTACCCAAGAGCCTGTGTGCCACCAGAACAATACACTGGTAACCGTCAAAAATACGAGACAGAATGCAATGCAATTGGCTGGTGTCTTTCCTATCTCAACCCAGAACTTCGGGCACAACGAGGTCTGATCCAAAGGGCAGTGGATTCCTGGAGAAACACCAATGCCGATCCAACTTTCAGATCTCGTCGAGTTCGTCGAATGTCCAAAAAGAACTCCATTACTTCTCCTTCGAGTAGTACTACCAAAGGAGGGGGTGTTGCTAAAAGATCCAAATCTGTTTGCGAAATTTCAACGCCTCCACTTAACCGATCTGCATCCACTCCAACTTTAGCTGGACCACAACACACATACCCAGGTTCAATGGGCGACTCTGCCCCATTACCACCACAACAGCAACAAGTTGAATTTTATACTCCAATGCATACAACTTTCAACAATCCGTTTGCACCGGGTCAGGCTATTAATGTTGGAAATGTTTATACTGCTTCGCAGATGATGCCATCGCATCCTATGCCGACATCACCACGACGAAGAAATTCCAATATTCCTTCGCCGTTTCGATAGTGTAGTCAATAAAAAAAAAAAAAAAAAAAAAAATCGTATAATTTTATTTATATATGATGTATTTTAGATGTTCAAGACTAATAATATATTGTAAATCACTACAAAACATTTGGTTCTCTCATATTTGATTCATAGGAAGTATGATTTTCAACGGATATTCTATTCATTAGACGCAACTTAGTCGAAATTACATTCCAACAATCGAGGATCAGGAGTTAGTATCGCACCCTCTCTCCAACGGTGAAGAGGGTTCTCAACGTTCACGATACTAGACCGTTGCTTGGGTTACCAACACCATAAACCGAATACGAGAAATCCAGGTGTAGCCTCACACCTTTTAAATACATCATGAAAACGAATACTAGTCATAGTATTACAAGTAAACCTGGTATCATATGTTAGCCACTAGCTGAAAAATTGCCCAAATGACATACGCATGATGTAAGAAAATAATCACCAGAAATGAGTAGTTTGTTTTGCGCCTCAATGACCATTGCTTTATGCTACCCGAATAATCAGCACAAAACAGGAAGTGTGGCCAAGTAAGATACAGTGGGGGAAATAATAATAATAACCAGTCACCACATGTGTAACTCGATAGAGAAATATCCATTAGCTGTGGAGTATCCTGATCGGATGGAGCTCCAAATGATCCACAGAACATCCAGCATTGATCCACAGTTATCAACCATGGCACCGATGGATGGTGGCAGCCTGATGCTCCTTACCTTTTTTAGTCTAATTGGATTAGGTAATGCGTGATGTAAGCGGTTCTACCAGGCGGGTCGATATTTTTCGATCATTTGCATGAGGTAAAAAAAATATTCAATGAGAGGCACCAATGGAATGGTTGTGGTAGTGGTATCTTGTCAGTGATGACCTACTACATGTTTTTAGGCTCTATAGCAAAATGAGAATGTTCAAAGTGAGAGGCTTTTTGGGTCCCCTGGATAAAAATTTTAAAATTTATCTTAGTCTTTTATGATGCTTGATCCAGCAGACCAATGAGTGACTAAACTCAAGAAGATATCAACAAACTGAATCAACTTTCAACAGAACCCGGCTCGGCTTTCTATTCTGCCGTCATAGACTTGTAGGCATCCCCCTCAATCGCGGCCGTCCAACTCTCAATTAAGGGGATGTAATGTCTAAGACATGCTGAATCACTGTCTCGCTTGCAAAAAGCCGTCGCTTTTACGAGAGTTTAAGCTCACACGGGCCCCAGTGGAGAGGCTGAAAGGGCCACAAAAGAAGTCCCTTGGCTTTTCCTTTACCCGGTGGCCGATTTATTCCCAAATCTTGAGTGCTTTGGTATTGTGATATCAGGAATGCGTTCTGTAATCTATTGAGAGGCTGTTACGTGATGTGCCATTAGTGGACTTGAAATCTTCTAATGGCAGTTCCAAAAACTGCTGACTCTTTTGTGGCCCTGATTACCAAATATAAACAAATAATACAATGGAACCTGAGCCGGTTACCGCTATTCTGGAACCTGGATGAATCGGTTTCAGTGGCTTGGTTCGGAAACTAAAATAATAAAATAGGGCCGGCCTCGGCAATCAGCCAAAAAGACAATAGAATACACAATCAGAGAAATAACACCACTGCAGCTGGAGGATCACGCAGGTTATCTTTTCCATAGAAGGCAGTTCAAGCTGAAAAGGTTATCAGTAAAGAGGAGAAACATCGGAATCCTTCGTTGACTGTGTATCATATGTGATGATTACTGCGTAAGGTTTGAGTCCAGAAGCTTTTAGAACTGCATAATTCTTCCATGCCCTTGATTTTATTTTTTCTTGTTTGATATCCTGTGCTTAGATACTGTTTGAGTTGAAGTGAGGATTGCACAGCCTATCTGCTGGTATCAGGATTTATTGGTATAACGAGCTGATAGCACGTTTTTTTTTTTTTTCTTTCTTCTCACCATGCATACAGCTGATTGGTCCTTTCCCCACGCCGTGTCTCCAGGTACACAACTAAAAGAAGCTGTCTTTGATAAATTGACTCAAAAGGTAAACATGCAGCCTGAGATATTAAAGAGAAATATACCAAATAATAAAATACCAAGCGAGAGGTTGGAAGCACAAACCACTACACAGACAAGGCGCAACGGAGTCCTTGATTTTGTTTTGTGAGGATCATCCAGGCCTAGAAATTAAAATCACATGCTTCCCTCCCTCTCAACTAAATGGAAGCAGCAGCAGTCCCTCCTCTCTTGAGCCAATCCAAAATCGAAATTTGTCTGTTTTTATCGATTCACAATTTTTATTTCCAGCACTTCAAACATATTCCTCCAATGTGGGGTAAAGAGAAAAATTCGTGACGGCGGAGGGGGCAGAATGGTTGGCCCTCAGCAACCAGTCTTATGACCACTGTGCATACAACTGTACATCTTGAGAGTTTGAGCTGCTTCGATGTGGGGAGATCAATCGTCAGAGCGAGCTATTCCTTATTATTTGTTATCGCTTGTGCTTGAAACTCCACTGAATCGAAAAAAAAAAATTCTTTACAAGTGTATCCTTATCATTGTATTCCAGATGTGAATTGGTGCATATGATCTCACCCGCACTCGACAAGTGACCCATCATTGTGATGGATCACTTGCGTGATCGGGTTCCACTAGAAATGCCTCAAACCATCCACGAAGCTGAGCCTTGCGTCCCTTTTCAGCCCTTAAAACAAGAGCTCATAACAGCTTTTTTTGGTATTAGTTGTCCTTTTCCAGATGCATGCTTTTTTTCTTAACTCCTTGTTATTATCACTAGCTCGCAAATATTTTTATCAGGTATCGTTCCTTTTCTCCTCTCCTGCTTAAAATTCCTTAGTTCGGCTCGACGCATTGGTCATCAAATCCTCAAGCTGCAAAAATAGGGCCCGGCCCCAGAGCCTTAAGCAGCATTCTGTGGGCCCCAGATACCAAGGCCAATGATTCAGTGCAACTGGGCCGTCCATCAATGTCTTAAACAAACTTTGTATTATCAGCCTAATTATTGTCTAATATCTGCCCAAGTCTTTGGCTAATTACAGCCTGCAGTCTAGGAAGTGACTGATTTCGTTTGTGCCAGAGATTCTTACGAATCTGCAGTGCACAATTTGGGGTCGGTGCACTCTCATGTAGCTTTAGGGAGGCAAGAATGTACTGCCATCAGAGTTTGGGTTATTGAACAAGCTATGGTGATGCGTGAATTTCTATTTTTATTGTCAAACAGCCAGTGAGCGAATATGTACGTCATGCTCCAAAGCTGAAAAAAAGAGACTTCGTCACACCAAAAGATTTCGCAATCGTCTCCTCATATACGTAACACATGTGGATTCTGAGATGTTCAGACATAAGGAATAAGTCTATTTAATCGAAGACTACCCCGTATAAACTCGTTCTAGTGCAGAAGTTTTGGCTCCATTCAGTTATTCCCTGGGTTGTAAGCTTGCTGTGTGGAGAAAGTGTATTCAAAACCAAACGTACGGCTGTGGGCCCTCAAGAGCAGACCGCCTATTGGCAACAAACATCTCTACGCTGCACATATAGACGTAGCTTTTGAAGCAGGATCTGGATCTGCTCTGCGTCGTATGTTTAGCCACTCACCTACTTACAGATCATAGACCTATGTATTGCACCTACTTACTGATAATTCACCTAGAGGGGCCACACCTACCTAGTACCGCATCAAACACGCAGCAAAAACGCATGTCTGATATGTACATTGGTATTGGATAATACGGGACCGGTGCTTTTGAAACTCTAAAATCTACACTGTGCGATGTCGTAAACCGTGTTATGTACATGGACTGATGGGGTTTACATGACCTGTCCCAGGACCCCAACCTACCTCTAAATCAACGCACTTCACAAGACATACACCTACATAATTATCGTATATTATTGACTGGCACAGTTGTCTGTCAACCAAACGGCAAGGATACAGGAAGCATTGAACCGTCTACCGAGGGTGCTGCACTTTGCTGTACTGTGGGTAATTTTCTATGTGTCACAAACTCATCTTCTCGAGGTCCTTAAAAAAATTAATTTCTCTTCAAGGAATATATGAAAAAAAAAAAATTTTTTTTGTAATATTAAAGCGAGCCTCATATGTCTTGGACCAATGTCATGTAACCGAACATTTCGCCGACCTTTTTAGTAGATACAGACGAGTTTCGTATTGTCAAGTAAGAATCTCGATGCGTCAGAGTATCGCCTCGAGTGGTCTTGGTTTTCACACAACAGGGATGGCCAACGTTTGATCTCAACTGCAATATGAGGTGACCCGGTAGGGTGTTTGTATTCTATTATTACAAAAAGGTCGCTGGTCTCACGGGCAGTTGTTGGCTAGGAACGTGCATTGCATTGCATCTCTTAACCGGATATACGGGTATCATGAGTAATAAATTGGTCAATAAATCAATGGCTATTCTGCAAAATTTTTTTATTTTCATCATCTCTCATCCCTTAATTATACGTGCATGAAATTGCAATATACGAGGTTTGTCCAAGTAAAAGTCGGCTTAAGCCGGCTTTTGACTCCTCGTACCATTTGCCTATTCTTACATTGCATGAGACATCTTCCCTCGTATAGTAACAATCAAAAGAATCGGCTTTTCCGCTGTTAGCGGATTAATCTGTTGGCGGATTAATTTGTCAGCCTCAGGATGTTCAAAGGCACTCAGGAGACAGTACTTTATCTAGGGTTAGGGCTCGACCGCCGCAAAGTATGAGGCTGACCCATCTCGTGGGTCAAATTATATAACTAAATGGGGGAAAGAAAAATAAATAATTTACCAGTACTTAGAGGATTTAACGTTAAGAGCTTCTGTTTTTACCGCTTACTGCTGAATTTTTTAATATAACTAAATATTCGATGGGCGCGATTTCAAGCTTCGCAATCAAATAAAAAAACCGCTTTAATATGAAGACCTAGCTGATACGATTGCTAACTCCAATTCCAGCCAGGAATTCAAATATCTGTAGTCTATTCGTAATTGAATCACAAAAAGATAACTATATTCAATTGAGAATCTATATAGGCTTTCCCCGCTTTCGGAACTCTCTTTTAGGAAAACCCTTATTTCAATTCCTCCCTAGAACACCCGAGAGGAAAACCGAGTCTAAAAAGTGATAATATGAAGAGAGGAAAAATGAGTAGCAAGTAAGAGCAATCTTGCCGTATTATATTAGCTTTTTAAAATTTAGAGAGAAAACTTGGAAAATAGTTATTCCCACCGAATTGATCAATCTTAGACGTAGTGGTAGTATCTACTGCAAACCCCAAACTTTTGCCGACCCCGATTCCAGGGTCCAGGGATGAGATGAAATGTTGTTGATTTTCTTAGATCTAATTGAAGTTAGATCTACGAAATGATTCAACATATCTTAATTACAGCATGGAAACCTGGAAGTCCTGGTATCCTGCGAGGTTATAGCTCCACCATGATTAGAAATACTCAATAGGACTACGTTCTACCGTGGAGTAATAATAAGTCACAATTGCATGTCCTATTGAGCTACGTGTTGTCTTACTAGATCCACATCTTTCCCCACATATTACCGCTAATCTAGTTCAGAATTCCCCCTCAGCCCACTATATAGCTCAATTACATCCCACGAGTATGTCAGGATATGCAAGGCTATACATATAGTGTTATAGATTAGGAATTTCCGTGTAATATTAATTGACAGTTTCAATTGTACTGGTAATCTGATGTGCCAATCCACGGGGTATTAGGGCTGGTTATATAAATACGGCAGGATCTACGAAATATGAAAGCCAGTTATAGCAGTAGCAGTATCAAGATATTTAATATTTGGCTTTCAATTTCCTTTCTTCTACATCCCTCACCTTACGGTACATCACTACCATGACTGTGTTCAGAGTAAAGTCAATACAAAGCACCTCGAGCGCCAGCAGCTCCGGAAGTTCAAGTAGCAGAGAGAGCCATAATATTTCTGCTCCTACGTCGTCCATTAAAACTACATTTTCGTCTCTCAATTCCAAGACTGCAAATGACAAACGGAAACGCAATAGCAAGACCAAGTACAGAACGTCTATCACTTCAGCACAGTTCCAAGCACGTCCCAGACCTCGCTTACAGAACCTACCTCAGGCAGTAATTCTGGAAATTCTTGAGAATTTGAAACAGGATCAGCATAAAAAAACACTCAGGTCACTGAGAGAGACCTGCAAGCGTTTAGATCAAATCATCTTGGAAAACTTCACTGGTAGCATCCATTTAGATATTCAACTAGGATGGGAACTTCATGATCTTAGTCAGAGGGATATCCCGTTAGAAAAAGACGATTGGCCCAAAGAGTGGTCAGCTGAGCAATGCTACTGCCCACCAACAACAGTAGTAGCAATCAGCGAAAGTTCAACGGAGAGAATGGCGATTAGGACAATTAATGACCTTAACCACTTCACAAACAAAGCCATCTCGGGTAAATTAGATGTGACAATCAGAAAAATACAATCGCTGGTGATCCACTTGCCCAAGCGTGAAATCACTGGCTGGAGCCTTGATCGAGTAAGAAAGAGGCTAAGTGTGCCCAAAGAATCTCGCCAGGACCCATTTCTACAACTTGATTGGATTTCCAACTGGATATTGAGGTGTATGGTTCCTCTGAAATGCAGCTCAATACAATTCATTGAAATCCACAGACCGATCAGGTCTATGGGCAGGTGCCAACCAGCGGTAGAATTGCTTGAGTCAATGCCACACGTGAGGAATCGACTAGTGCTTGGAAGCCAAAAGCCTATGGCATACAACCACTGCCCACTTCATGACCTGCACAGTATAAAGCGACTCAAGCTGGTACTGGAGAATTTGTATTTGTATTTTGACTCTCCGCCTAATATCGAGACGCTAGAACTAGCATATGCCAATAAAAACAGCAGCAAATCTCTCCGGTTCGAGGCAGCCCCTGAGCGCATAAACTCAGAAGTGCTGTTCCGCTTCTTGTGCAAATTTCAGAGATTAAACTCTTTGTTATTGAGAGGAATTTACGTACAAACCATGACCTCTACCTGTTGGCTACCGCCTCGCGTAAGGTCACTAGATGTAGATTGTGACAAGCCGTTGAACTTTCCAGTACGCACACACTTTCCGCTACTGAGCAATTTGGTAGTGAATCAGACTTCTAACGTGATTTCTTCAGCTCACGATCCATTCCAATACATCGAAGCGCCAAATCTGAGTCAACTGAGCATTGCGATTTTAGCCGACAACAACAAATCTCACGACGGCGGCAGCTCACAGGTCTGGCCAGACCTGCGAGAATTGCCTGCCACAGTAACAAGTCTACAAGTTTCATGCTCTGAATTAAATTCTCTAAGGCTTCTAAAACTTCTCCCACCTAGTGTAGAAAAACTGACCATCTCGAACCTAACTCAATCCGATCCACGGAACCTACACTATTTCCAACGCTTCACAAATATAAAACAACTGATCCTCGGATTTGCTGCTCACTGCAACGATATTCCTGTGGACGCATTTGTGAAGTATTGTAGGCATACTCTCCGAGATCTCTATATACATTGGGGTGTTAATCGAACGTTTTACAAAGTGCTCCAAACAGGCTGGATTCGACCAGTTTATTTACACATCTTGGAGAGCACCTCAAGCAGCGCTGTTCCAGTTCCGGTTACTGCATACCACATCGATGCGACCTTGATGAGAGAGACACTGAGATTGTAGCCTGCCCTCACCAGTTGAGCCGCACGTGCATAAGGGAGATCCTCATTTCTCGGTAGGTCGATGAGATGGTCCGCCAAATTCAAGTAACGCATGCCTCCTGCACGAAGAGGCTAAATATCTTATGCGCGAAGGGAATTTGATCGATAACGCCCATCGGAGCTTGTACCCGTGTTAAATTCCGAGATTGCTATTGCGAGCGATCCCATCGAGGAAGTCTGGTAAAGAGTCGGTTCCAGCACGATATATTTAGCATATGCTCGAAATGCACCAGGTCTTAAAGTGCTTCAATTCTCAAGATAGTCAATGTCCATACAGTCCAGCATTGCTCTTTTTTGATGCTGGATTGGGTCTGGCCGCTGCAGACCAACCCGCAATATCATCTTCGACAAACCTTTGCGATACTGCCAGCCCAAAATTCCATGCATCGGCATATCCACGTATTCACATAAGATTTATCCAGGAGTCTCTTGCCTCAATTATCCCTTAGATCTATAGACGCACCAAAATTGTTCTCTCAATTGTCGCGTACCATCAAGCCGGGTCGCGTCTGACCAGTTAGGCGCTGGCTTACGTAATAAAATTGCTATACACATACCATCAGCCCTCCCACACACAAGCAATTCAACAAAGACACGAAATAGAATTTTGGAAGATGATCTTCTCTTCCTGACATATATTTAACCAAAGAGTTATAAACATTGAATCTGATTTTGTCATATCTTTATTTTATCTTTAAATCTTTTTTTCCTACTTCCGTGAGCTATATATCTGGAATATTAGAATTTTATTCTACCTAAAACTGCGGAACCAGCCACTTTTTTAATTACTGTGTGAAGCGACCACAAAACCGCCTTTCTCTCTCTATTGAATTTTAATCTCCCGATTCTTTTCTATTTCTTTCACCATTCGCTCCCGTGTGACATATAGTTCTTTTTTGACTTAATTTTTTTTTTCTAGAGAGAATAAGAAACATCCCCTATATATACTGCAAAAAAGAATCATTAATAGGTAAAAAAGAACAATGTTGGGACGGAAGAGATCCAAGAGATATTCTTATACAAGCACTGCATACACTGGTGTAGGGTCACCACCACCAAACTCATACTCGGCCAACCCGGCAGCCCTAGCTGCCGCGTCGACAGTTGGTATGTCAAGATCAGATTCAATGGATTCGAACCTATCAGCAGCTGCCGCTGCTACCGCTTTATATAGACATAATTCGCTGACCCAGGGTTCATTAGACCACATAAACGCACTAGCGTCGTCTCCTTCCATGACTAGCAACGTCTCAGCTACAGGGAGGGGCCCAAGACGATCTGCTAGCATGACAGTATCTACACAACGGCCACAGTCTTTCTATTCAACAGGAGGGCGTAACAGAAATCCTGGTGGTGCCGGATCCACTACTTCGTTATCCCGAAGTAGTAGCTTGTCTATGAGACCTAATCCTGCAAAGCCGCCTCAACCGAGCAGCTACCAATCATCAACTCAAAAAACCTACAATTCTGATCGAACCCAAAGTCTAACAACAACCACAGTTCGGCAATTGGGGTCTTTTGAGTTGACTACTGTAAAATCTGTACCACTAAGACGGCCGCCACAGGCATCATCTTCACGAGCTCTTGCAACCTCGTCACCAAAGAACAACACAAAGCTGCAGCCTCCTCGGAGAGGTGGCGCAGGAAGTTCTTCGAGCCCCGGTTATGCATCTTCCATCTTGTCGTACGATTCGGATCTTAATCCGGTGGCTGAAGAGCCCGGTGACAACTCTATTGACGATAGGCTATTATCAGTCAGGCCATCGCACCATTACAATAGCAACCAGAAACATGACCCTCCATCAAGATCGCTTTCACCAATCAAGTCGGCCCTAAAAGATTCTTCTCGGTCAGGATCCATGGTTTCTGGATCTTCTCAAGAGGCTGCTGATTTGGTACGAAAGCGTTCATCAAACAGAGTATCTTTTACAGAGCACTCAGCCGATGACTATCTACAGCTTGCCCCAGTCCAGCAGCAACAACAGACAGGAGAAGCGCAGAAAAAACAGGCCCCAACAACTTCCGCCGCACGGTTTGCGGCGGCTGGCAATAATACAAAGCCAAATCAAATGACAACCTCCGAGGCATCTAAGAAAAACCAAATGGCCAATGCCGCAAAAGCGGCTTTTGTTAAGCCTCAAGCACCTGGAGGTAGGCAGAACCAAGGAAAGCTGTCAAGTGCTGCGGCTTCTGCTACTGCTGCTGCAAATCTTCACCGATCCTCGTCCACTGGGTATACCTCTGCGGCATTCCACAATAACAATGCCCGTGCTAGTGGTGTTCCTGGTGGTGCAAAACAACAGAAAGGGGTACAAGATCGAGATGAAACTGGGTCAGATAGTGGTAACTCTATTTATTCCGACGCATTTGAAGATGTTGGTGATAACTACCAAGGTCTAGATAGTACATTGACTGCGGGACAACAACAGCAGCAACAGCACCGAAAGAAAAAGACCGGTGCCGCGGCAGCTGCTGCACGAGGTGCATCTAATAATAAGACTACTGTAGAACCAAAGAGACAATCACTGCGTGAAAGTGTTCTCGGGAAAAAGAAGGCTGCTTCTAGTAGTAGAGAAGGCGAAGAACCCAGGGGTCGAAAAGGACCGGCTGCTGGATTCCAGGGCTTCCACGGATCGCAAGGATCCCCAGGATCTCCAGTGTCTCCAGAATCTCCCGGTATCAAATCTAACTCACCAAAGAAAACGGCTATCAAAAACGAAAATTCGCCAACTGCAAATGAACGTGTACACGATTGGATCGGAAATGGCAGCGAAACTAATGCCGAGTCTTCTGGTGATTTTGCCAGCGGTTTGGGACCAGTACCAGAACCTCTCACAGAGTCTGAAGTTTTGTCCAAGGTAGTTGATAAACCACGGGATGCAAACATTGAGCCAAATTCACTGCAAAAGCCTGAGCATACCAGCCGATTTGCTCAAGACCTCAGTTTTGAGGAAGAGGTGGAACAGGAACTGAACAAGTCTCAAAGAGGTGCTGTTGTCGACGATGATGACGCAAAATCTGACTCGTCTTGGGCCCAGGAGCGTCAAGAGAGGAGATTGAATGGTGGAGGAGGATTTTCGGGTTTCAGACAATCCCTTCGACAGGGTGATCCAAGCCAGGATTTGAATACTGCAGCTGGTACCAATTCTGCGAATGCTTATGCTCCAGATGCTACTGCTAATGCCTCTGAGGTTCTAGACCAGCCAAAGCAAATGACGGCTAAAGAGATGGCTATAGAAATGATGAAAAACCAAAGGGTTGGTGGAGTTGGCGTTCTGGGTGCGGCTGTCGATGATGCGGATCTGAAAAGAAGCTCTTCATTCGACAGGCGCGGCTCTGACTCCAGAAAGGGCTTTGCGTTCAAGTCAATGCGTGATGAAGCAGTGGTAACTGGATCGAATAGAACTAGTGAGCAACTGCGACCTTCTACCTCAGACAATGACTATTTTGATCATGAAACCACCACAAAGTTCAAATCGCGCTTTGAAGATAGTGACTCAGATGACGATTTTGCTCTACCACCTTTGCCGCAATCGCCTCTAGAGAGTCCACGGCAGTACCTGAAGTCACAAGAGGACTCTGCAGCTGCCAGTGGAAGTGGCGGTGGTAGTCCAATCGGGGCCAAACTGAAGGATGCGTTCTCTCCAAATAAGGAGGCCCGATTTCTGATTCCAAGGAAGAAAGGGCATGGTGGAAGTAGTAGTGCGGGTCCCTCATCACCTTCCAAGAAGCAATCAGTCAAGGCTATGGCGAGCTTGGATGAATATACACTGCGAGCTCGAATGGCCAGCGGTGGTGAAGGGGGTCGTACCGGTATTATGACAGGAGGGCCCAGTGATCACATCGCACCGATGAAGAAGAAGAAGTTTAGAGGTTTGAGAAAGGTGTTCGGATTGGATTAAGGGTTTAAGTTAAGTTATTTTATTATTTTTTTTTATTGCAACTAGTTTATAATTTTTGTTGTCACGACTAGAGCTGTTTCTAACATTTTTAATACAATTTGATGTTTTTAATAATACTTCGTATTTTTCGACGGAGTGGCTGTTAATGCATCCATGAATGAATTGGACTAAAACTGCTTATCACAATAGCATGATTTCTCACAGAAATGCTTCAACTTGATATATTTTGTAGCTTTAAATATCTAAATAATATTTTTCTTTCTTTCTGTACAAAAAGGGTTGGCTAAATTGTTGATTTTCTTGGGCTGAAATGCCGTACGCCGCATGCGGCTCAATACTAGATAAATAAATTATTTCCACTAATCATCAAGTAAATCTCGATCAGACTGCTTGACATCGCCTCTGACATTTCCATCGTCATCATCTTCTTCTTCCACAGCTCTGTCCATTTCATCGATCCTCTTCTTGACCTCACCAGCAACCCGCATACCGTCGGCCATGATGCCATCGAACACTGATCGCAATGTAGTGAGTCGTTTGGGCTGTTTGTCAAATAACCCAGTTCCCTTAACACTCAGATGGATCGAAGACTGTAAAGATGTCGAGAAAAGTGTTTCGAGAGACTCGTCTGCCAACACAACCATTCGAAACGTGGCCAAGTTCATGTACAATGGAGCTTTGGGGTTCAATGCAACGTTATGGTCGGTTCCTCCATTGTTTTTGTGCATAGCAGCTGCATCAGCAGAGGCTTTTGTGGTGTTACTGTCCTCAGTGGACTCTATGAGTGGAGGCGTCGGAGGTTCATCGCCCTCATCGTCGTCAGTGCCAGTTTCATGCGATGGAGGTTCTCCAGGTGTCGCGTACTCAAATGCTCGTTGGATGAAATTCGATACTGCGCTCAAATATCTTACACTTTGTTCATGGTGAGCGGAGGCAACGTCCAAGCTCGGTGACGGACTTGTATTTTCTGGATTTGCCTTACGTTCATTCTCCCACCTCATCTGTTTCTCCTGAAGGCTCTTTTTGGAGGTTTCATCAAGAATTATGGGCTCCTCACGGTATGGTCGTGTCAAAAACAGTAGGCCCTCAGACATCTTTAGAATGCCCTCACGATCTACATGGCCCTCTCCAGCGTCATCGTACAACTCAAAAAAGTAAGACATAGCCGACATGAGATCTTTATCAATTAATCGGTCAAACCCATGACAGACAT
This sequence comes from Blastobotrys attinorum, assembly GCA_030564265.1. NCBI lineage: Eukaryota > Fungi > Ascomycota > Dipodascomycetes > Dipodascales > Trichomonascaceae > Blastobotrys > Blastobotrys attinorum. The sequence continues at coordinate 32,420 of JAJLUM010000131.1, forward strand.
CCTGTAGAGTCAGAGCTCCTAGAAGTTTACTGTCCCAGCGGTTGAACAATCTGTCTACAAAGTCATGTTCTCCAGCTTTGATGAACTTTCCACCATTATACTTGGGGTTCATCCAGTCTATTATTCCAGCCATAAACATTGAAAAGGTATCTAAATTGAGCTCAGTTTTGTCTCCGGGGCCCAGACCTAGTCGAGGCTCTTGTAATGCAGAATAGAAGCGATCATAGATGATGCCCATTTGGTCCATGTTGAGCCGCTGGGGCTTGGCCAAGTTTCTCAGCTGGGTTCTTTTGGCAAACAGCTCAATGTCTTCCAAAATTTGGTTTTCGTACTTGGATCGATAAGAGTTGACCATTTCGTCAGTGATAACTGAAAACTCCTTGAACGCCACAACCATCAGTTCCTGGAACCGGGTTACGTTACGCAGTCGCTCGTTGGAACTATGTGGGTGAGCGCTTTGGTCTAGAGTAGAGAAGTACTCCTTCAGGACCGATATCACTACACCATCATCTGGGGCGTCGAGCAGGCGTTCTCCATTGATCCGCAGAATGGCTAGAGCCACCTGGAACAGGACTTTGGAGCCTTCAAGGAAGAAAACATCTACAATTCTGAATGCAAACACCAGTGGCATGGAGTTGATAAAGATTGACAGGAACCACGGCAGAGAGCAGACAGAAAGCTGAATGTCCTTCTTTACCAGGTGCTCGTGAAGTATGGGCATTGTTTTTTCCACCAGCTTTTCCAGCACTTTTTGATCCAGTAGAGTTCCATACATTGTCTTGGAGTAGTAACCTGGTAACAGGTTATCACACAAATGGCTCAAACACCAAAAGGCCTGTTCCTCAGACATGTAGATTAGCAAGGCTGCCACAACAATGTTCATTGCCTGGCAGTAGCCAACTTTGGGGTTTTTCCAGCTGTATACTGTCAGAACTCGTCTTAGCCTGCCGATACCCTCTGGGTCTTGGTATGCGCGGTATTCTGGTAAGGATCTGTTGAGATCTTTTTCAATTTCCTCGATTGCTAGAGATTTTCTCCCTTGGTACTCTTCCAGAAGAGAGTTGTAGAGACGCTCGTTCTGCATTCTCACAAAGGCGCTACCACAGGAAAGCTCCCATATTTCTCCTCGCAGTTTGTTTGGGAGACCTACTCGGACTAGTTTGTAGAAGCCCGGCTGTCTCACCATTGATAAGTTTCTTCCGTGATCTCTGAAATATTCTAGCCACAGTCTCATTTTACTCTTGTCTCTGAGCTTTCTGGTGTCTCCGGGATACCGGAACACTTGGCCTAAGCCACCGGGAGGTGGTTTAGGCTTTAGTGTTGGAGAAGAAGAGGAAGCTGCCAAAGAGTTGACTAAATACTCCGAGTAGAAGGTATTTAGCATGGGCTTGAGCCGCTTGATCAAAGGCATGTTTGACTTTAGGCTAGCCTTCAATGCATTACAGAAGTTCTCGCAGTGGGATTTGAGACCTACAAATTGGATCACGATGGATAGAGAATGATACAAATGGATGGACAATGCAAAAATGTAGCTCTTTGAGGGCAGACGCTCTACTCGCTTGACTGTGACCAGCGGGATTGTGAAAGAGCAGTTGCGGTAGTCTGGAGAGGCGATGAATACCAAGAAGGATTCGCTCAGCAGTAGTTTGCCGGAATATACAATTGTTGAAGGGGTTGGTCTTTGGGAAGTGTTTGTGTCGATTGCTGGCACAATTGATACTTCTGCTGAGACGTGGTCCATTAGAGATTCAGATTGGGGTAGCCTGTAGTCACGTCTGAAGATTTCATCTTGGGAGAGTTTACGGTTGTATATTGAGTCCTTGTCTGATGCTTGAGAGGATCCTGCCGCTTCGAAGATGCTTAGCTGGGAAGCTTTTTGACGAAGGGTGTCCATAAAGGACATTGTTGTGGACTAGTAGTGATTTTGGTGTGGTGGTTTTATAATTTTGATTGGTTTGATTGGCGATGAACGGTGACAATTGTTGTTGTCGCTGCTTGGTAATAATGAGAGAATGTGTATGTGTGTATGTGTATATGTAAGTGTGCTTGTATGTGTGTGGTGATTTTTTTGTTCCTGGCACGGTGCTGCTGTACAGTTGGATTTTTTGGGGGGGGGGGGGGGCTGTAACGG
>JAJLUM010000132.1:0-33881 GCA_030564265.1 Blastobotrys attinorum
AATCAGAGTATAATAACACATCCTAAAAATTGCACGTCGTTGCTGGCGATACATTATTAGGTCACGTGCACTGGTGACGATATCAAGGGAGTGATAAAGTTTCCCAATAATCGGGCTGATCACAACTCCACTTGAAAAAGATAATATAGCGCCAGAGCGAAAAACGAGCATGGCTTCTGAGACTCCGGCAGAGTTGTATTACTCATCTGTAGAAGAGGCTGTTACGGCTTCTCTAAGTCGAAAAAAACCATTGGTGGTAGTATTAGTTGATGAAACTGAGTCGGATGGGGGTTCGACGTTGGCTTCGTCATCGCCATTAGGTACGTATTTTTTCTCTTGAAAAGATGATTTTATAGCTAACACTCAATTTAGAGGAGGAAAGTGATAAAAAAGATAGTTTGTTGAAGCATCTGGAATCTCAAAAGGTAATTATAAGATTTTAGCTTTCTTTTATTAACTGAACTAACTGAAACTTATCCTTACAGAACAGAGAACTTCTACGGAAGAGGTCGATTCCTTTAAAACTGATCAAGTCCTCTCAGGATTATAACTACTTCCAGCAGATATTCCCTGTTGAGAAAATTCCAAGTGTTTATTTCATCAAACGGAATAAAATTATAGATGTCTTGCTGAATGATGACATGTCAAAAGAAGAGTTTGATAAACGATTGATAGCTAATCTTCTGACGGTGGAGAGTTTAGAAGAATTAGAAGAAGGAGAAGATTTTTATGTATTGGTAAATGTAGGAGAAAACAGGCAAACCCAGGAACAAACTACTTCTAGTATTAGGCATGATGTGCCTCAAAACGCCGCAGAGAGTAGCAGCAACAGCAGCAGCAATCTTTCTCCATCAAATACGAGAAATACTGCTGAAAATGCTCGTTCTCCGACAAATGAGCCAAAAAGTATCACGGAAAGCTCATCTGTATCACCAGAAATGACTAGATATCAAGAAAGGCTGAAAAAGCAGAGAAAGGCAGAGCTCGAGGAACGCAAACGAATTATGAACCTGGTAGAGGCTGATCGAAAAGAGAGAGAAGCTCGTGGCCACAAAGACCATGATGCGCCCCGTGCTGAAATTCATGGCAAGGAGAAAAGTGCACAAGGAAAACCGATTAATTCTTCCTCGTTGTCGAAAGAGTGTGCACTTTCTATTCGACTCTTTGATGGAAAAGCTGTGAAGCATACATTTCAAGCGGAAGATACGTTGGCCACAGTGAGAAATTGGCTCGACAACAATCGAACAGATGGGAACCAAGCATATTCTTTCTTCCAAAACTTTCCTAAACGGTTGTTCGGTGAGGGAGAGGAATATGAAACCCTACGAGAGTTGAGTTTGACTCCGTCTGCTACTTTGATTTTAAAGCCTGCCAGAAATTCAACTTCAGCATATAATGGGTCTAGTGGATGGATTTACAGTGGGGCTAAGGCTTTGTCTGGAGCAGTATACTCTTTCCTAGGAATTGGTGTCGAATCACATCCTCAAGTCGGAGAAGACCAACAGTCGACTTCAGAAGATATCGCACCCGAACAGTCCGTTTCTCCGGGCTTGCAAGAGTCAAGGTCGCGATACCGGGGCGGCAACGTTCATACCCTGCGTTCAGATGATGAGGATAAAGTGACATATAACGGAAATCAGTTGAACTTGGAAGATGATGCTGCAGGTAATGGGGATTCTGCAACGAATAAAAAAGATGATTAAAACTCTCAGGGATTATTGGTTATTGGATTTAGAATAAGTTTTTAAAGTATCCACATGAGGAACAAGGCAGCATCTAGCATATATCTTAAATTCTTTCTAGAAAGGAATGTAATTGATGAACTCTGACTGTACTATAGCATTTTCATTTATTTACCTGCCCCAACTCGCACTCGATGGTCACTGTCATACTTGACATCCATGTGCACATGGTTTTTGCAAACACCAACTTCAGTGACGTCTCCTAGATATTGACCAGCAAAGTTTCCACTGGTCAGTGGGTTGGGATTATCGACAAACACATCGAGCTTGGGCATGTCTTCACACTTGTCAGTACGATACAGATATTGGAAGTAGATGTTGCCGTATGGCTCTACAACGGCGTACTTTTCCATGGAAAATCCGAATCCCGATACAAAAGGACTATTCCCAGAGAATTTAACCTCGTAATCTGTACCTAATTTGCCATTTCCATCCAATATCATACTGATTGGAACACCATCACCGAGACCATACTTCTCCATATCAACTAGTAGGGAGCAATCCAAACCGTAACGGTCCTTGAAACAATCGAATACTCCTGGTTTGACGTCTGTAACTGCACCATTAATCTCGACTTGCAACTCATGTTGCTTACCATTAGCATATGGCTTGAAAGTTAGGGTTCCCACGGTCCCAGCTCTATCAGCAAATGATATGTCATAGACAATCGCTTGCCCACGGTGCGACTTGAACGGAATAATTTGATACATTGTTCTCCCTTTATCAGCTAGAGCATCGTGCTCGTATTCGACAGCTGCAAACGTGCCTGGTAAAACGGAAGCGACTGCCGAATTGATGCCCAGAATAACAGTAGTAAATGAGATAGCAAGAAGGATTCTAGCGAATTCATGCATGGTAGTATGCTATTTGCGTTTCACTGTAGCTTTAAATCTAGATCCTGCAATTAATGGCCTTTTTATAGACGTGCCAATATCATCGTACAAAATGCAGGTAACCAGTGTTACATGTTGTACTGGTAACGTTACACAAACACATATACAAATATACAGTTACAATTACTAGCTGAAACCTTGAAACCTTCGAATAGGCTGAAAATTACGTGGTACTTTTATTTCTGTATTTTTTTGGAGCGAATCCATTAAGGGATATACCGCTCAGGGTTTTATCTTAATGACACCTCGATGCGGTACTGAATATAGCCCTCTTAGTATTCAATTATGCCAAGACTAAATATTTTGCAATCACCATACCCTTTGGTACTTTTATGCTAAGTAATCTTAGATTACTACACATACCGATCACCGGATGTGGTTTTCCTAAGACCAATAGCGGTATATAAGATATTTGCGCTCTTTATCATAGTAAGGTGTGAATAGTCTATCATAATAGTATTTTTCGAGGTTCCACAAATATCTAAATACGACGAGTTCATACGCAACGAGAGCAGTACAAGAGCCACATACGGCGCGGCTGTTTCCAGGACATTAATTCGATCTGCACAGAGCATTGAGTCATTTTCATAGTTCTAAGTAAATTCAGTACATGTTTACAGAGGATTGTACTAGGAGAGATAGATAAAGGGCGGTCTTTAGCTGAAATACAGTACTGCCATAATACGATTTTAATCTTCTATTTTGCGTATAAGGAACGAATTTTTCTTTTATATATATATATATATATACATATATATATATATCTTTGGCCACAAACAGAAAAGCACCACTACAACACTACTTCCCAGCTTTGACGTTCATTTTACCACTGGAGGATTGAGATCTGATATCAGCTTGTCCCTTGCATGTGCCAAGTTCTCTCAGGTCCCCGAATCGGACATTGATAGGATTTGCATGGTATGGCACCAAAAAGTCGACATCGACTTCAGCCAAATCAGCACAAGAGTCCAACCGACGTATATATTGCAAATACGCATTTCCCGATGGAACATACTTAGTTTTTTCACTGACCTTAAATTGAAGTGCTGGCCAACCTAAAATTCCAGCATTGACACTGACCTGGAAGATCTGATTATCATAGTTAGTGGTGATAACATTCATTTGCAATCGGTCTCCCATTTCATAGTGCCAAACATCAGGATCAATAATCTGACTACAAGCAAATCCGTAATTATCGACATCACATTCAAACCACTGTGGTAGGATATCGTGAAATTTGCCATTGATCTCAACATAAAGCTCTAGAAGCTTACCGTCTGCGAATGGACGATACTCCACGTAACCGTAAGAGCCCCCGGAGTCGTCAAACTCAAAATCGTAGGAGTATGAGTAGCCTCTTGATGTATTGTGCACGACAACAGGGAAAGACAATCCAGTGACATCTCGTTCAAGAGTTGATCCGTAGAATTCGTACGGGACAACCGCTAGAGTGCCCGGTAGCACTGATGCTTGGGTGTAACTTGCTACGACCAATGAAACAGCCAGGAGATTCAGAAGCATTTGTTATTTATTTATTGGTAAAACAATAGCTGAAGATACGGAGAGAAAATTATCGTTACAAGGTGCCTATTTCGTTCCTATATATATATGAATTTCTGAACAGCCAGTCCAACCCTTGAGCCGCACTGGACCCAAAGAAAGAAAGCTATTCGATGTGCAACTATCGGGTACTACTACGATATAGTTATGCATCATTTATTACGTGAAATTAGATTTAATAATATGTACTAATACGAGTATACAGCAGTAAAAACCCATATACACATTCCTTTTTTTCTACCTGACTCCAAGGAGTATCAATGTATCACCAAAATACAATACCGTTACTTCTTAATTTGGTACGAGTTCAGGTTGTGGCTCTTTCTCCTTCCCACTACCAGAAACTGCATTACTTTTTCCTCTCTCATTAGATGAAAAAGAAGAGGGCGATATATGCATATTATGAGTTTGGTTCACCAAATTTTCCACATCTTCCGAGTCCTTTGACTGTGGCACTGGGAGTGCATTCTTGAGCTTGGAGGCAGTCTCCTGCTGCTCTAGCTCTGCCATTTCGGCCTGAATTTCATCGTCATCGATATCATCTCCAGCCAGTCTCGAAATCTCACGACCAATCTCATCAGTGTCGGCAGTTTGGTCCTTGAGCTCATCCATTAGCTCTCCAACTCGTTCTGCTCCACCAATAGCCTTGTTCAGGTTACCCAAGATGGACACACCAGACTGTAGTGCACTGACGATTTCCAAGTGGCCAGATGCACTATCAATCTTCAACAATACCTGCTCCAAATTTTCTAACATGTCTAGGGAACTCGATTGAGTAGACTCAGCCATACGTCTAGATTTCAATGCAAACTTTGCTACTTGCTTGTTTTTGGCCTCTAGCGCCTTTTTAGCACGATCGGTACAGGCAGTAATTCGAGCAGACAAGTTTTCTACCCTATTTGATACCTGATCTGCTGTTTCTCTGAGACTAGCTACAGCCCTATCTTGCTCCGTGATGTCACTAGGTCGGGTTTCAGCCTTAAGGTTGATCTTTATCACCTTCTCATCTGCCACCATACACACACGGTCACGGGTTAGATACTGGATTATACAATCCAGATCAGTTGATGACAGACGTACATTTCGGCCATACAATTCTGTTATTTCACTGGCCTGTTTTTCGAACATCGACCTTGTATATACAGTATGGGTATACGACGAGGGATCTTCACATTGTGCAACTAGTTTCTGCAGCAGTTTTGACGATGCCGCATCTAATAACATTTGAGAAACGTATTTTTCTTCCTTTAAAGATCCATTTTTGTACGCAGATTTCCAAGTTGTGTCCCAAATACCAGAATAATGCAATGCCCAGGAGACGGTTGGTCTAAGTCCCCATGTGGCCCTTTTAGGACCAAAAAACTCCTTCAGAGGAATCAGCCTCCGCTCTTGGACTAGCTCATCAATTACCGCATCTAGCGCAAGAGGCACTCCATGTTCTGGAGTCGACAAGCTATCCAAGAGTGTATTATTGGCTTTGATGCAGAGTGTGTCGTCGAAAACTTGGCCACTTTTTAATGCGGAAAGCAGTAGGTCCTTCCAAGCAGCCATGTTGGCGGCGTAACCAACTTCATTTGTGACCTTGAATCTTCTAAAATCAGAATATAGAGATGCTAATCGGTTAGGGGGGAACTGTGGATTTGCTCTAAGCTGATCGATTATGGTCATTTCATCAGTATATGGTAATCTCTTATAGGGGTATGTTGATTTTTGTTTTTTTTTACCCACTCTGATATTTCTCCCACCACCAAGAGTAAGTATTAGTTGCAGCTGTACTAAATAACGCGAACAGTAAAATATCCAAAACAAGTTAGTAGACAAGGAAACCGAGCTAAGATTGAGTGACCCTTAATATTTAGCAGGAAAGAGTATCCATACGGATTTTAACATCACATAACACCATCAATCGACTGACCGCCACACTCTTGAGCCGCACGGTACGATTGCGCTTGGGACCAAGCGCGAGAAATTTGATGATACTGATGTCCTCGCGAAGAGGCTCTTTAGGTTCGACTAGGTCTTCAGAACACGCTTTTTTCCTTGTTTCCTTTCCTCATCACTCGTTTCTATATATATCCTAGCTCTAATTATCAAAAACATGGCTGAAAATGGCCGTGATCCACATGACGAGGGTAATGTTAATCCTCCCGTAGACAGAAGATATAGATCACGTTCGAGGTCGAAATCGCGCAATAGATCACACTCTCCAGGACGACGTCGGCTCAGAAACACCCAAACCACCAGCTCTGGCCAAAGAACACAGGATTACAAGTCTCCAGATCGTCCCAGGCGCAGAATTTCTCCAGACAGTCGACAGAAGACATCGGATCTGCGGCACGGGAGTGACGATGACAGCAATGACCGAGGAAGATCTAGGCAGAGAGTAGATGAATCAAATCATGAAACTCGTGGGCAAGGAGAGAGTGGAATTAGTGCTGATACTGAAGAGGATGGCATGGATTCTGAGACTCTGATGATGCAGCAGATTATGGGTTTCGGCTCGTTTGGATCCACGAAGAACAAAAAAGTTGCTGGTGCTGATGTTAGTGGAGTTTCGAAAAATAAGAAAGAAGAATATCGACAGTACATGTATGTATTTCTCCCTCTAGTGCTTCATACATATGGGGTATTGGATGTGCTACCAACAAAACTAACAATCTTAGGAACCGAACTGGCGGGTTTAATCGTAAACTTTCTCCTCCGCCATCAGACAGAAAAAAGAAGTGAGCGGCGGGCTTTGCTTTTGCGCTGTCCTTTTAATTACGACCGATAAAACAAAATTCATCCACCGGTGTTGATATTAAATTCTTCTGCCTGGGATGTTCTTTGCCCTACTTCCCTTACGAAGATAGCTTTTTCAGTTGATAGTACAACTGCTTTGTTAAAATGCCCACTTGAATGAGAAGGCTAGATCAAGTATTGCTCATTTTCTTTCAAGGAATAAGATCTAGATATACCTTACGGTTATATGACACCTGTAGAAAGAGTATTAGGGTGTCGGGGGAATAGTAGAAGGGAGAGGTAGCAGTGCAAGAGCTATCTGAACTGATTTATGTTCCCGATAAAATATTGACCTGTGAATAATATCTGTTAGTGAAATTACGGATGTACAATACGAACAAAAAATAAGAAAAGCCACAACTACAACAACAAGTATTTATCTGTTACAACTGGAATTGCCTGCATTTTCGGACTTAGATAGCAGTATGAAAACAGAAGAACATTAAGTACCACACTTTTGGAAGTTTAAGTTATTTCATTAGCTGATTATTATTGCCATTATGCTTTCCCTCGTTTAAAATTGCTTAAAGTAACTAATAAATGAAGAGCGACAAATTTGATTACGCGCTTGGTACCGGTTATCCTTAGTATTTTGTCATTTGACCCTGATATATAGTAAGTTGGGTAATAACTATCACCTATCTGTCATATTGGCCCAAAGCTTTTCTTGATAATAACATCAGCAGGATTTTCGTGATTGCAACGGGTTATCTCAAGCATACCCCAAAATATTTCCATAAGAGACAGCTTGTCATGACTCTAGATAGTACTGAAACTACTACCCATATGATTTATATCAGAACAACTTTCCACTTGCTTATTATTTGCTAACTAAATAGAGCTAAGATTGAAATAAAATTCAGCCGTGCACACCGCAAATAATGCGGCGCAATGCTATTGAAATACAACAGCGGAACAGTTCTTTTAACGGAAGACCTAGTGGCCCAGTGGCTAAGGCATCGGATTCCAATGCAAAACGTTAGTTTCAACATTGAATCATCCGAGGATCGCAGGTTCGAGTCCTGTCTGGGTCAATATTTTTTTGCCCTCTCTCAATTTGTTACTAATTTTATAGTAATAATGATAAGATTTTTTTTTGTTTTACTTGCCTAAAACTTAGAGTTTACTTACTATTGGCTTTGTTAGTGGAATGGTAAATCTGGTTCACCGTCGGCAATATTCCAAATTCTTCCTGCTGGGATACTTGGTCGCGACGCCACTCACTGCGGTCCCACTATCATCATCAGCTCAAGAAGGGGCCAAAATCAAAATATTAAACAAATCGAAAGGATGTCTTTTAGTGATATGGACCCTGTGCTTTTGAAAGCTAAAATTCATCTGGAAGAAATCGCAATAAGCAAATCGGCCATCAATCCCCAGATTTTAGATAGAGCATCTGCTAAATTGCGATTCGACACAGAAAAACTACTTGTTAACCAGCCAAGCACAGTAACAGGACTTCTGCCAGCCGTAGTCGAAGTAGTAAAAACTCCTCTCGATGATGACTATACACCAGTGATTGACTTACTTAGAGAGATATTATCTACACGACCTTTTGATGAGATCTTAAAGTTGCTGCCCGTGGAGGATATGATCGAGAGTTTGAAATCAGGCTTGGTTCCGTTACAAAAGGCCTGTATCGAGCAAATTCAAAAAGCCGAACCAGCAGATTTGGTAGCTAACTCTCCCCTAATACAGGAGCTGGTCAAGATCATTGCAGATGTGGACTCCGAGATATCTGGCCAGGTATTAAAGGCACTTGTTAGGCTAGCGAAAGATGGGGAATTAGTAAGGCGCCGACTATTCAGTGACAAGGAATGCTATCAGTTGTTGGTTGAATTAAAAAGCGGTGACCGCAGCAATGCTATTTTGGAGTCGAGACTAATGGAGCTGATAGAAGGAATTTTGCCTGTACTAGATCCAGCTTCGGAAATGATTCCGTGGGAACTGGTCGTTTTAGATCCAGACTCCAACGATGACGGAACAGATATATTGGCTGTGTTGACAAAGATTCAGTTTTACAAGACTATAATGGCAAACAAGCATCCCGGGGAGTTGGTTTCGAAAATTGACCAGCAGATCAAAATAATTTTGAATTTGTATCTTGTTCGGGACACCAATCCAGAGGTTGGAATGTTCTTACTATCTGAAATATTCGCATTTTGGGGTGCCATGTCCCAGACTGAGCCACAGGCGTTCAAACAGTTAGATACGATTTATTCTATCTCGGACATAAGCTCTTACAAAGAAAAGGATATCCTTTTCCTATCTTTGTTGGATCCAGGGTACATGGCTGAGTTCCGACCAGAAGTAATTCAAAATATCCCATATAAGGCACTCTCAACTAAAGCTTTGCAACGAGCTTATCACAATGAAAAGTCATATCATCTGATTAGGCCCACAAGCTCAGATCAATTGCTACAGCTTCCATATTTAGAGCTGATGGTTCTTATTGCCACCATGGCCACCTTGCCTTGGGGGTTCAACGATCTGATGAATAATATGCCCCAAGTAATGACAAAGCTGCTTGAAAACGAAGATATCCGAGATAGAGATGTTCTTGCATTTAGAAGACAGGCTATTGAAGCATTATTGGATAATTATTCTGCATCTGAGCTTGGACCATGGCATGGTGGGCTGAAGATGGAGTATCGAAAGATTATTTTTGGCGATCCAGACCAGACGCCGGGAGTGCTAGTAGCAGACGACTCGGCTCAGTGATGAGAGAAGTTCAGAAAGGTTCTAATCTATGAGGTGAGCAAGAGAATTTCATGTTGTGATGGGTAGCGAATGAAAGGGGATTGTACTATAGGTTTAACGGTGAGTAATTGTGCTTTAAAACATTGAATATGAACTTCTTATCCCACTCAATAGCTAGTTTAATTTCTGATTTACATGTATCTGCCACAGTTGATCATGCATGCTGCGCAGTTCTCCATAATGGTGATGAAGCTGGTCGAGATCGCCCTGCAACTGCTGTACCTTAGCTTGTAAGCCTGACTGCGAGTCGCTGTTCATGAACTGCCCTGACTGGGCTGCAACTTGCTTGAGATCGTCCAACATTGATGAATCAGAAGCAGCATATCCTCCCTGATCGTCGGCGCTATGCGACCCAATCTTCATTACTATTTCATGTTGATCCAACGCTTGAGTATCCACCATTCGTTTGAACATCTGGATCAACGGCTGATCTCTATCTACCATCTGATTTTTATCTCTGATAATAGTGAAAATGGAAGAAATTGGCCCCTTGTGTTGCTTCAGTTGCCTAGAGACCTGAGATGACGGTAGATCCCACACTACAGAATACCCAGCAGAGTCTCCAGACACCAACAGAGAGGCATCAAACGACAAAGACAATGCTGTCACTGCATTTGTATGATGAGCTAAGATAGTATCACCGGAATTTCTATTATCTTCAACTGTGATCATTTGCTTGGCCCCACCTCGAGACTGCAAAAAACCACTGTGAGGGTTGACCACATACAGGTTAATTTTCTGAATTGCACCATTTTCTAGCCCAGTATAAATAACTCTCTCAGCTGGATCTATGCAAAGCGACGTGATCTTACTAGGCAAAATAAATGCGGTCAGCTGTTGTCCGGTCCTTACATCCCACACTCGACAAGTCTGATCCAGAGATGCTGTGTAAACTCGAGCCTCTGCTGAAGATCCATATCCAATCTGGATATCTGTTACAGGTAGAGAATGCTCTGTCCAGGAATACACAGGCTGGACATTAAAGTCATCTTTGGATATGGATACAAGATCCAGCACTCTCCAAGCCATAACTCGAGCATCCTGTCCTCCGGTGAACAGGAAACACTCATCTTTTGTGAACTTCAAACAGTTGATTCCTTGGTAATGCGTATCTTGCTCGAATACAAGATTACCAGAAGCTAATTCCCAGATCAGCAGTCGTCCAGTGGGGCCCCCAGCTGCTAGGTACGTCTCGTTAGGTGATACCGTAAGGCATGTTAATTTTTCAGGAAGGGGGATCTTTTGACTATGCGACTCCTTGTTATGGTTATATGTAAAGAGCAATGACTGGTCGGTCTGCAGGCAGTAAAGTCTATAATCTGATACGAATATGCCATTCTTGGGGGACGAAGTTTTTTTGTATGTCGATAAGTGAGCACCGGTCTGGAGATCTGCTGCAGTTATTACCTGCTCAGTAGATGATGTGTTCAGCACAGTTTTACCTGTGTTACTACCGAAGTATACTAGTTCTTGCAGAGTATTCTGACTCATTTTTCAACTTCAAGTCGATTAATGAATTTTGTCTATCAGAAATTTATATGATGGAATTTTTTTTTCTTGGGATGTGCGGCCCATCGGAGAAATATATTCACTTTTTTTTTTTTTTTTTTTCATCGTCAACGCCAGAAGTAAACACGTCTCTGACCACCAACAATGCCAATTAATTTTCTAGGCACAGTTTTCACAGAGGGTGTCCAGGCCATTCCATACTGGAACCAGATTAGAGATTTTGGCCCATATGTAATTGCCGGTGGCCTGGTCAAACGGTATTTTGCTGGAAGCACCAATACGTGGGAGAGAAAAATGCATGGTTGTGTAGTGCTGATTACTGTATGTTATCATTTTTATTCTATATTTTTGTACCAAAGCACATGGAAGTTAAAGACTAACAAGTTCTTAAACAGGGTGGCACCTCAGGTGTAGGTGCGGTTGTAGCAAAAGAATTGGCCAAACAAGGAGCACAGGTGATTCTGCTGGTGAGAACCATCACCGATGGCTGGGCATATGAATTTATCGAGGACATGAGAGAAGAGACCCAGAATGCTCTGATATACGCAGAAGAATGTGATCTGGGTGATCTGCATTCTATACGAAAATTCGCTACAAAATGGCTCGACAACTCACCTCCAAGAAGACTGGATATGATTGTCTGCTGTGCTGGAGTAGCTTTGCCACCTTCAGTCCAACGAAGGGCCACTCAAGATGGTATAGAAGAGCACCTACAAATCAACTACATGGGCCACTACCATCTATTAACATTGCTTTCTCCTGCGATTCGTGTTCAGCCTCCAGGACGAGATGTAAGAATAGTGCTGACATCTTGTATAGCCGGAGTAATGGCAGATTTTGATATCAATGACTTGGAATTTACGAATAGAGGGTACCCGGTGTATCGCCCATGGAGAGTCTTGGGGGCCTCGAAGCTGGCGTTATCAATGTTTGCATACGAGTTTCAGAAAAGAATTAATGAATACGAACGACCTGATAAAATGCCCTGCAATGTTCACGTTAGTGTGGTCGATCCAGGAATGATGCGGTCGCCGTCATTTAAACGATTCGTGTCGTTTGGCTCGCTCATTGGGCTGCTTATTTATTTGATCTTATGGCCCATCTGGTGGCTGTTTCTTAAGACGTCTATTGATGGTGCACAATCTCTCCTCTATGCTGTAATGGCTCCAGAGCCCAAAGATACTAATGAGGTGACGTACATCTCTGAGTGCAAGGTTCGTCCACGACCGCCGAGAAAGGAGTTGGAGAATGAGGAGCTGCAGAAGGAGCTATTTGACTTTACAGAAAAATTCGCCATTGATACTGAAAAGAAGAGTATTATTGCAAAGAAGCGACTGGAGAAGGACCAGCCTCAAGAAGGCGCCTCACAAGGTGCGGCGACACAGACTGGGAGAGCGAGTGCGGCCCAAAAGTCGGAAAGTACCAGCAGTAAACCCACCAAACGAGGGAAAAAGTCCAAGTCCAAGAGCTAGTTGCTCGTATACATATTGTAGTCTAATACTACTCTAGTAAATGGTATGGCCCACTTATTGGATAGCATACCGATAGCGTTTCTATATATCACCACTGAATGACTATTATTATTATACTACTAAATTATAAATACAAACTCGCAGCAGATACCAAGTCTCGCTTGATCAACTCCATCGCCTTATCCATCTTCTGTTCCAACTCTTCATTTCCGATCGTCTTAGCAGCCATGCTCATCTGTCGCAATAGCTCCTCCAGCCGTCGGAACATTCGAATCAGTGAGCCTTCGAATACATCAGTCATTTTACAGATCTGCGCAAAAGTTGCACCTTTGGCCCACGAATACACCACATCCATCAGCTCAGACCGGAATTGTTCGACATAGGCATCCTCTGTGATCTCCAACTTACACTCTCGGGATACTTTGGCAATTTTCTTGGCCATTGATTGAAGTCCCTGCAGTGGCTCCTTTAACTCTGGCCGCAACGCTGGTGCTTCTTTAGTCTTTTCATCAAATACAAAACAGCTCAGCAATGCTGCACACTGTTCTGGAGTCAGCTCAGTAAACGTACCGTTAAAAATAAGCTCTGTAAGCATTAATTCATCACCAGTACTGATCTCACAGGCCACTCGTCCCTTGATCTCTACAATATCAGACTCGGAGGTAAACCCAAGTCGTCGGAGAACTCGTTTTCTTTGCTTCAGCTCATCCAATTGCATAATAGACTGTGCCTCGTTGATCTTATTTTTGATGGTTTTGATATTCGCCTCCAAAGCAACTTTATCGGCATACTTGTCGTATAGCTCCTGCAGCCGTGTGGAAGATCTCAGCGGATTCGTGGCGAGCTTGCTTTCCAAAACCTCGATTTTTCGAATCAATTTCATGAACGAACCATCGCTGATTTTCATATTTTCTACGGGGTCCAATGGAGGGAGTCCATCTGGTAGTCTTCGCTGGACTTCGTGGATACTCTTAAATGCACTGGATCGAGCCTGCTGCGACATCAGATCCTTCTGGAGCTTGATTCGAACAGATGAAAACTCGGCAATTGAATCCAGAGTGATTGCCATCACTTCAGCCTTTGCCTGCTGTTGCGCACCGGGTTTGGCTGGCAAGATCCCTTCGACTAGCTTTGGATCGTTTTTTCGCATCAGGTGAGTTGGAGAAGAA
This sequence comes from Blastobotrys attinorum, assembly GCA_030564265.1. NCBI lineage: Eukaryota > Fungi > Ascomycota > Dipodascomycetes > Dipodascales > Trichomonascaceae > Blastobotrys > Blastobotrys attinorum. The sequence goes on from JAJLUM010000132.1 coordinate 13,887, forward strand.
GCTGACAAGTTTACCAGAACATCCACGAGATAAGACTCATGGTCAGTAAACTGAACATTAGCAGCTGGGCCCTTAGTTGGCTTTTTACGCTTTTGAAACCCAACAATGCACCCCCAGCCGAAATCTAGCTCATTATCGTTAGATTTGACTTTCACTTTAACTAATCGCCCACTGTTCAGAAAGTTCAGACAGTTGGACGGATGTGTAATCACATGCTGCATATCATTCTGATAAGTAGTCAGCTGTTGTCGAGTGTTGTAGTAGTCTTGGATCTCTGTTTCGTCTTCGATCTCGACGTTGTTTAGTTGTTCCTGCTGGCTCTCTAGTTCAGCCTCTAACTTAGGCACGCTAGCCGCATTTTGGAACTGGAAAAAACATCGCTCGAGCATAAATTCTGGCGAGACTGCCTCTACTCGCAACAGATTCAAAATCATGTTATATGACAGGTGGAATGCAGAATCCAGTCTATCGGCCTCACCTTTAACCATTCCCTTAGCCACTGGAGGTTCCATTTGCTCATCAATCATTAGGATGACAATACCACGGTCATCCAACCCTCTACGACCTGCTCGCCCACTCATTTGAATGTATTCACCACCTGATACCCATCTGAAGTTCTTGCCATCCCACTTTCTGACGTTAGTAAATACGACAGTCTTCGCAGGCATGTTGAGACCAATAGAGAAAGTTTCTGTCGCGAAGAGCACCTTGATAAGGCCTTCTTGGAATAGCAACTCGATTACCTCCTTCAAAATAGGCAGCAACCCCGAATGGTGAATACCGATACCTCGACGCAGTAGTGGTAACAAATGCTGGATCTGTGGCAATTCTCGGTCTGCAGCAGAAAGCTGGCTCATAGCATTTTTGTAGATTTTGTTGATGGTATCATGCTCTTCTTCGCTATTGAAGTCCAACTTACTCATTTTCATTGCGAGTGCTTCGCACTCTCGTTTACTGAAACTGAAAACAATCACGGGATTATAGTTTTTCATCATGATCATCTTGACAATTTTGTAGATATCCGGTACATCCTTCTTACCACCCTTGGCAGTCTTGCCCTTCTTGCCATTTGCTGTTAGAGCCGCAGGATCATCGCCCATCTTATCGCTTATTGTACCCATAGCTTTTTGGAAATTTTCTTCTCGGAAGACACCCTTTTCATCTACAACCAAGTGGATACCAGATCCACCGGCCGGGAAAAGATAATGCTGGAGAGGAGTAGGCCGAAAATTTGTGTAGACAACGTGACATGGTTGGTTATGTGTTTTGCAGATCCACTCGGCAAATTGCATGGCATTAGGAATTGTGGCAGACAAAAATACATATCGTACTTTATCTGGAAGGAGAATAATTGTTTCTTCCCATACCACTCCTCTTTCCTTATCTCTCATATAGTGGATCTCATCAAAAATGACCCACTGAACCTCACGCATAATCTCGGAACCTCTATACAGCATTGACCGTAGAATCTCCGTTGTCATGACCAAACAACTGGCATCTTGATTAATAGTAACATCACCGGTCATTAGACCGACGTCCTTGAAATCTGCAAGCAATTCTCTATATTTTTGATTACTCAATGCCTTGATGGGCGAAGTGTAAATTACTCGTTGTTTTGCTCGCAAACTTTGAGCAATAGCGTACTCGGCAACTACCGTTTTACCAGCAGAGGTGTGTGCCGAAACCAGTACCGATTCATTTCGCTCAATTGAAGCAATAGAAGTCGATTGGAAAGGATCCAGTGTGAATGGGTAAGTTCTGGCAGGATCAACCGATTTGTGCTGGGCAATCGGAACGTAGTCGTAGTCTGGAGGTAGGGCTACTTGATGGCGCACTTGATGCGAGAGAACTACCTGCTCTTCTTCTGCTTGCTGCTGTAAACCAGCTGCACCAGAGACCTTTCTTGAGGCTTCTTCCTCGAAAGAGTCCGTTACCACAGTCTCTGGAGCCTCCTCTGTGGTCTTAGATTTCTTAGGCTTTGGAGGATTATTAGAGCTAGCTGAAGGTTGAGGTGATGAGGGAGAATCATGCTGACGTTTCTTTTCTTTCCTCTTTTCCTTCTTATTCTTTTTATCACTGTCTCCAGCTACTGAAGCTGGAATTTCAGCGGGTTGTTCGCTGAATACGCCAAATAAATCGTCGTTATCCATTGAGCTTCTCTGCGATAATAATTTTGTAGAACAAAAAAAAAAATTGTCAAAAATATCAAGATTTTTTTCAATGCTTTTGCGCCGCATTGGGAGTCGGAGGTCCGATTACAGGATTGAGCCCCATATAAGCTAGCTGAAATTGGTAGGTCAAATTTCTGCTCGATGGTTTTTACAAATAGCCGAGTGGGATGTCATATGTCGTAGATCCCATTATATAGTAGCATCGTGTCCTGTACTTCTACAAATTGCAGAACTAATATTGACACCAAAGTTGGTTGTCTGTAGAAGATATCTAATTCTCTCTTTGAAACTGCTCAGCCGCACAAGAATTTTTTTTTCCCGGCGCGGGAAATTTTTTTTTTTATTCAGGACTGATAATTTTTTTCAACTATCATATCTCTTAAACTACACAGCATCAGCTTTCACATTATAAAATGGGTACGTAAAGACCATAAGCTTGAAGGAAAATCATATAAGCTAACTCACAAATAATTAGGTAAATCTGAAAAGAAATATGGTAAAGGTCGTTTAGATACCTACTACCATTTGGCTAAGCAAAAAGGTTATAGAGCTCGATCCTCCTTTAAAATCATTCAGATTAATCAGAAATTCGGACATTTCCTAGAAAAATCCAAAGTGGTTATCGATTTATGTGCTGCTCCAGGTTCTTGGTGTCAAGTCGCCGCACAATGTTGCCCCATAAACTCCCTCATCATTGGTGTGGATTTGGCACCTATCAAACCACTACCAAATGTTATTGCATTTCAAAGTGATATTACTACTGAACACTGCAGAACAAATATAAAAAAGTACATTAAGCATTTAAAGGCAGACACTGTCATGCATGATGGTGCTCCTAACGTCGGTATGGCTTGGAATCAAGATGCATTCACGCAATCAGAGTTGACTTTGCAGTCCCTCAAGCTGGCTGTTGAATTTTTGAACCCAGGTGGTACATTTGTCACCAAGGTTTTCAGATCTCGAGATTACAATAAGCTCATGTGGGTCATGCAACAAATGTTTGAAACTGTCACCGCCACTAAGCCCCCATCATCTCGTCAAGTTTCTGCAGAAGTGTTTTTGGTCTGTCAAAAATTCAAAAATGCCAAAATAGACCCAAAAATGTTGGATGCTAGATATGTCTTTGAAGAACTGGAAGAAGGTGGGCAGAACTATAATGCCAAAGTATTTAATCCAGAAAAGAAGAAGCGACATCGAGATGGTTATGAAGAGAACGAAACCCATCATCATACTATGGGAACCATGGAGTTTATCAAGGACCTTGATCCAATCAAATGCTTAGGGTCTATGAATGCATTTACTTTTGATACTTCCAAGGAACCAGAGCTGAAAGCATTAAAGAAGCTCCCAGAAACAACTGAAGAATTACTAGAATGTATCAAGGATTTGAAGGTGTTGGGTAAGAAAGAATTTAGACAGATCATCAAATGGCGGAAGGCTATGCGAGAATATCTGAATTTGGATAAAACCGATGATGGCGATGAAGCAGTCGAAGTTCAACCTCTGGACGAAGAGGAACAGATTTCCAAAGAATTGAAGGAACTGCAAGAAAAAGATCGGTTGAAGAAAAAACGGGCCAAGAGAAGAGCAAATGAGCAGAAACAGAAAGAGATTCTCAAACGACAAATGAACATGACTACACCAACTGAGCTAGGTATGGAAGCTGGTGCAAATGGTGACTCGCTCTTTAGTTTGAAAAAAGCAGAAAACACTGGAGAGCTAGCATCGTTAGCAAAGGGTAAAAAGAGTATGGTTTTTGATGACAACGATAAGGATGACATTGTTGTATCTGATAACGAGGGCAATGATAAGGAAGATGAGGGTTACGATAGCGATGCTGCCCTTGACAACTTGGATGACCAGCTTGATAACATGTACCAATCTTTCAAGCAGAGGAAAGCGGATCGTGATGCCAAATACCGTGCTAAGCTCAATCGAGAACAGGCACGGGGTGATGATGGTGAGTTTACAGGATTTTCTGATCGAGAAGGAGATGACAGTGATAGCGATAATGATGGTGGGCGATTCCAAGATGAAGACGACAGCGAGTTGAGCGACAGTGAGGAGGAGGAGCAGTTGGATAAACTCATAACCAATTTGAGGCCCAGGGGTAAAGAAAACGGAAATGCGTTGAGTAGCAAGGCATCGAGGTTTTTTAACAATCCATTGTTTGGCGATGACGATGACAGCGAAGAGGATGAGAGGCAGGGGGAAAATGGACATGCTCGACTACAAGATCCTGCTACAAAGGAAGTCGTAAAGTCGTCTGCGGGCCCTGTTCAACCTGGCGAACCCATGGATGTTGATTCAGACTCAAACTCAGGCTCAGAGTCAGATTCACAGTCTGAAGATGAGTTCGAAACTGTCGCAAACGAACCTGAATCTGACGATGACTGGGAATATCGAAATAATGAGAAGAGCCGAAAGCAGACTGTCGATATTGCCACCGCCGAGGCGATGACAATGGCTCATCAATTAGCCTTGGGCCAGATGAACAAGCACCAACTGGCAGACCAAGGTTACAACAAATACTCGTTTAGAGACTCGGAAGGTTTACCAGATTGGTTCCTCGATGATGAGGCTAGGCACAACAAGATCAGCCGGCCAATCACAAAGGAAGCTGCAGAGGCACTGAAGACCAAGACCAAGACGATGAACGCTCGACCAATCAAGAAGGTTGCAGAGGCTCAGGCTAGAAAGAAGTACAAGGCCCAGAAGCGACTTGAGAAGATTCGAAAGAAATCTGACTTGATTGTTGACGATTCTAATATGACTGAACGTGAAAAGGCTGAGGAGGTACAGAAGTTGATTAAGAAACTGGGCAAGAGCCAAGTCAAGAAACCAAAGGTTCAACTTGTGTCTGCTAAAGGCAGTAACCGTGGGGTCAAGGGTCGGCCAAAGGGTGTTAAGGGTAAATACAAGATGGTTGATGGTACGATGAAGAAAGAGCAGCGAGCTTTGAGACGGATTCAGAAGAAAAAGAAGTAAATTAGTTGTACCTGCTGCGTACACTAATTAAAAGAGTTGAGTATAGGATAAATAGACAATTGTTCATGACCTACAAGTTTTGTATTGAATAATAACAAATAATGGTGACTGAAAATTATAGAATGTTAATTTAATAGTGAGTAACAATCAAAAGACCCATATCGCCGCATTAAGTGCGGCGCCATTTATTGTACACCCCAGTCACCAAGCACATCACTGCTGTTCCCAGTGCTGCCACGAACCTTCTCCAGTCGTTTAACACGGTTGACCAGAATACCGACAACTAGCGGCCCTATGATAGTACAGAGCATTATTGCCCATGTGGTAACGAGGTATGTGTCGGTATCGAATATGCCTTGGTAGGCAATCGAAGAGATCAGAAATCCGATTTCGCCTCTTGCTACCATTGCATTTCCAATAATTGCAGCGGGATAAAGTGTCAGTGGTTTTCTTTTGCGTGCCTTTTTCGTGGCTTCAGGCTTGGGCTGTCGAGAAGGTGTTTTGTACTCTTCTAGAGCTTTTGGTTTACCGTTACGACCTCCGTCCTCAGAACCACTGGAATTCCCGTTTTCACCAATTTCAATGGAGGATGCAGCGTCAGCAGAAGGCTCATTTGCAGTGTCTCGATTCGTGATCTGTTTGCCATCTTTATCTTGGTCACTGCTGCTGCCAATCTGGTTCTTTTGGACATCTTGGTTTTGGTTATCTTGATCACTGCTCCCAATCTGGTTATTTTGGACATTGTGGTCAACTTGGTCATTTTGATCACTTTGACCACTACGGCTACCTTGGTCAGCTTGCAATTCCCCTCCACTGCCAATCCTTAACAACCAAAAGCCGCATGCAAGCTTCGCCATTATCATCAGCCCAGTATACACCACACCTTTCCATACAATAGAGCCAGCAAACATTTGCGAGATTGGGATCGAGAATCCTATAGACGCAAAGAAGAGTGGCTTGAGTACATAGTCAACGACGCTGGAGTAGTACTTATGATACACATGCTCGCCCGAGATGGGCGATGAGCTATCTGCAGTCCACCAAGAAATAGTAGCTCCGGCAATGTACGCCGCTAATAAGTTAGAGGTACCAGCGTAAGATGATCCAGTAATCAGTACAATCAATACTAGTGTATTCCAAATGAAATGCCCTGGCAGTGATTTTAAAGCTGTGGGTATTTTGGAACTACTAGACCACCATTGTGTTCGAAATACCCAACCAGAAACTACTGGCTTGATGATGAACTTGGCTATTAATGGTACCAGACAGATAAATGCGATGGCCACAAATACTGGCCTCACAACAGTGACAGCGCTGAACGGCTCACCACTATTACTAGAATTAGAGCTGCCCAAAGACGAAATAACCTGGACCATGACCAGCCCGACCACATCATCCATCATAGCTGCGCTGGTAAGGACCACGCCCAGCCGTGTCGTTACAAGCCCCGTAGTGCTTAGTACAGTAAATGTCGTACCGAGACTAGTTGAGCAGAGCGCAGCTCCAGCAGCAAAGGCCTCGATCGGGCTAGCGTCAAGCATCGACATTAGGACATATGATAGCCCTATGGGAAGCGCGATTCCAGTTATTGCTACCATCACTGATATGAGCAGATTTGCCCTCAACGCGGTGACATTTGTAGACAGCCCACCTTCATATACCATCAACAAAAGCCCCAAGTACCCTAATTGGACAATGAATGTTTCTGTTTCCTTGGGCAACCATTCACCACCGGGGCTACCCCAGGCGACCCCGAGGAAGATTTGGCCGACTAGGCCACAATAGAGATATTTATCAATTACGAAATTTACGACATTTAGAAGCAGAATGAAGGAAGACTGGACTAAGATAGTTTCTATACCTGGTTCATGGTACGGCAAAGACTTCATAACATGAGGAGGAGAGAAAAATGTGGGCTCCTATAGATATTTTATATAGTTGATCGTCTCGGGTCACGTGATCCGAGTCCGAGCGGCGCCCCAAGCTTTTTATTCCTTTTTTCAACGCCAAAAAGCTTGGAACAGTGTGCTGCTTATTCTTGGCTGCTGATCAGCTCTTTTCACCTTGATATTGCCCTCTTTTTGAATAGAGCCGTAATGGAATGGCTAGTATATTATATAATTCGACTTTGAAAATTACGACAATGATTCTTACACTATATAGAGTACTCCTTATTTGACGCTTCAGTGATAAAGTTACAAACAGTATTAATTTGTGCAGTATGCGATCGATGTGCACGTCGTCCCGCTGGCATACTTGATCCAGCAGGAGCTCTCGTGCGCTAGTACTCCCTGGTAGTAGTTCAGCAGCTACTGCTTACTTGCCGCTGGTAATTTTTGATCGATGCGCTGGCAACTTTCCAGTGGAACTGGTTTAAAGCTTCACCAGCCCGATGCTGGCGCTGCTAGTGCGCGCTCCTGCAGAGCATCTTTGATATGAGGCTTTCGAGTCACCTATCGGCCCGCCACAGTAAGTTTTCTCTTTGGTTTCCGAGCCCCTATCGGCCCTCGACCTTGCGGCTGAATCGCCCTTAGAAACTGTTTTTTTTCCCCTTCTTCTTCCGAAAGCCTCAAAAAAAAAAAAAAAAAAAAAAAAAAAAAAAAAAAAAAATCCCGGAAGCAATTTTTTTCCTCTCCTTTCTCTGCTATTTTCCTGAAAATCAAAGAAAAAGTTCTTCAGAGGATAGAAAAGATCTAAGAGTAAACTAAAGTACCTTAGACTCTTTTTACCATACAAAAAAAAAAAATCCTCTACCACTAGCTAACTATACATTCTGTTTAGTTACCAGATAGACTCTGTAAATATTTGTTCATCTATATTTTACAGTAATTCTATGTCCATGTGCTAAAGTCGACGATCTAAAACTCTGACTACCCGGTGGCACATTGCATATATATATTTTTAAAAATATATATATACATACTTTCAGACAACTAGAAAACTTTAAAACCACACCCAAAGTGACGGAAATACCTGATATAAACACCCCTCGTGTCCAATACCACCACTTTGTAGGACCATTAATTAGAGGGACTTTGGAATTATTCAAGATGGCAGCAGCCCAGATTTACCCATTCAATGCGGCATCGGCTTCGGCCCAGCAGGTGCTGAAAAATCATCTCGAATTCGTTCCAGCAAAGACTCCGGAGGCAGTCACCATCAAGCCATCCAAGTACATCGTGGTGGGGACAGGTGCTCAAAGCTCTTCTTCCTCTTCTTCTGCTAGCAGTTTGACACCTGCAGCTTCATCTTCTCCATCTTCTCCTGTGACTAGCTCTCAAGATTCAACCCCAGGTACTAGCCCAGATTCAAGCGATTCAGAACACAGAAAAAAGCTACTGGTACAGAAAACAGAGTTCTACGGACTAAACGATATTGGACAGGACTCTACTAAAAAAAGAATCTGTAAAACCTGGCGAGGTGTCGTTACTCCCCCGACTGGATTAGTAAACACCGGTGTAACCTGCTTCATGAACTCGGCGATTCAAATCATGTTACATGTCCCAGCGTTAGTGCACTATCTCAACAGTGTTCGTGATAATAAGGTGCCCGAACTCGCTCAGTCTGCTAAGGTCACTCGGGACCTGGCAGAACTGTTCACAAGACTGTCGACTAAGCGCCGAGAGTTTGTGCCAGGTAAAATGATCAAGAACCTGGATCTTATTAACTGCATGATGACCCCCTATCAACAACAAGATTCACACGAATATTTCCAATCCCTTCTAGGAAGACTCCAAGAGGAGTCTACCCCAAAGGGTCAAAAGCTCAACACCTCTATCATCCATGACATATTTGGTGGTAGCCTGCATCAGACCATCCAGTGTAATCACTGCGGTCACGTCTCTACTACTTATCAAGATTTATACGATTTGGCATTACAATTTTCGAGCTCTCTAGTGAAAGCTGTGCATGAATACTTTAAAGATGAAAAAATGGATGGCTATACTTGCGAAAAATGCAAAAAGTCCACCAGTGCATTGAAGAAATCTTCTATCGAAGAAGCTCCAGAGTATTTGACTGTACATATCAAACGGTTTAAGCACATCTCTGGACACAAATACCACAAAGAGAAAAACAATGTTTCGTATCCTTTGGATTTGAAACTCTCACAGTATGCATCTTCCTCTAGAAAGCAAAAGGGAGGAGAACCAATTCAGTACCGGTTGATTGCGGTTTTGGTACATTCGGGGAGGACCACTTCTTCTGGCCACTATGTTGCATTGTGTAGACAATCGTCTGGCCAGTGGGCTGAATATGATGATGAGCTTGTACGTCAGGTCTCTGAGCGGGAAGCATTAAACCAAGGGTCTGCTTACATGTTGATGTATGCTAGACTTACCCCCAAGCCGCAGGAGCCGCACAGCCGAGATCAGGACCACAAATCCCGAGAGAATAAGGTTAATGGATCTACTCCTGTGAAGCGTTCAGCGAGCGCTGTTGACGATATCGATAAGATATTTGCGACAAAGCGAAGAAAGTAATAGTAATTATTTATTATTTGTATAAACTCGGACTGAAAGGGAGATAACAACAGAAAAAAAAAAAAAAAAAATTAACCGCATTGAAACCATGTGAGCGTCATGTGTTGCTCATATAGATTCTTCTTCTTTTTTTTTTTTTTTTTTCGAGTCCAATCATATCTAGTCACCTCTAATAATCATTAATCTTAATAAACCATTGGACTAAATACCGTTCATCATCGCCTAAATAGCATTAGCAGACAATCCACCTGATAGTCTAAAAACACCTAGCCTCTGAATATCTCAACCAAAATATTTTATTCAACTATGTACACTATTCTTACAATCATTTTTCTTCTTCTCCTTCAAAAGATCTCGGCAACTCATAGAACCGGACATGCTCTAGGATTCGGTTATCAACCTTGAAATCAGCCATCCACTCAGATTTCTTATCAATTCCAGCCTGTTTCCACTTTCGACCCCAGTCTTCCTCTTCCTGCTTACAATTATCAACATCCGCCGAGGTAGCAGCTCGGGTCTCGCCCAAAACAACTGCAGCTGCTTCACGGCAAATCTGATCTGCCAGCCGTCGCTGAGTGAAAAACCGGTACATTCTAATTGGAGTATTGAAAAATCCCATAATGTGTGGGTGAGTAATGGCTGCCATTGGCTGAGCAATTTCATTACTTGGGAATCTGGCAAACTCATCGCTGGTAGGCAGATCCTCCCATTCTGCCAGTGGTGTGTAAGGCTTTGGAACCTTTTTCTTCTTTTCTTCTCCTTCTCCTTCTTCGTCCTTGTCTTCATCACCACCGACTTTTGCAGTGCTTCCATCACCCCCATCTAGGCTTTTTCCTGCCTCGACCACCTCACCGCCATCACTCTTCTTGTCCTTTTCCTTGTCAGGATACCCTTCAATATCACGCAGATCTGCTTCACGATCAGGGAACGAAGCTGCAGCTTCATCCACTGTCTCAACTTTTTGTACTCCCTTCTCATCAATAGTCACCATATCCTGAGGAGGCTCCAATGGCCCAAACCAACCCTCATGTAGTCCGTTCATATATTCCTTGTATGCACCTCGCCCCACACAGATAACTCCGCCAGTATTATCGTACTGAAGCTTAGAGTGAATCTTTTGGTCCACCTCGTCGCCTTCTGGATCCAGTGAGGTGGTCTCAACTCCTGAAACCTCTCGACGCTTATTTCGAATCTCCTCAGCTACTCGATAACGCAATTCCCCCTGCTGGGAAGACCGTCGGATCTCGAAGTCTGTGGCAGAGGCAGTCAATAGAGGCTTGATGTAGTTCTGGAAATGCTTCATGGTAACATCAATATAGTCACCAGGTGGAGGAGCCATGTAGATAGTCACCTTACGAGGGACTTCCAATGGCTCCATATGCTTTTCTGCCAAAAAGCTGACTCGGTCTTTCCACAGCTGTCTTACCTTTTTGCGTTCTTGTTTATCATATACTATCATTCCAGCAATTGATCCAGTTACAGCCCAGAAGATGAGCCAGTTTCTAGAAGGCACTCTCAATCGTGGAATCCCCATGGCTCGAAGAGCTGGATGAGAGAACCCCTTACGGGCCTTTGTATCAGGCTTCGCCTTTGGTGGAGCCTCTGCCGCTCCATTCTTAGGCGTTGAATCGGTCATTCTTTTGGTCCTTTCTTTTGGTATTGGTTTTTTCAGAGCTTGAAAATTTGGGGCTCTTTTTTAAGCGTCCAATTTTTTTTCTCCGGTCTGATTGGGATCGGGCTTGTTGCGCGGCTTATACTCCGACATAAGGACTATGTAAATCGATGACGATGAACTCAAAAGAACATGGATAATGGTCAAACTACTATCTAAAGTAAAGGATTCAAACATTACACTCTCTCGCATTTCGAGAGATTTCAAATTTTCAATTCTTTTATTTGTTAAACCTACAACGTTAATCTATAGCTCACCAGGAACTGGGAACTTGCTAACAAACTCAGTAACTTCCTTCTTGAGCTGCTCAATCTCTGGTCGACCCTCAGCCAATCCTCGGAAATCTGCCAACTTGGTCTTCTCTCCCTTCTCTAGAGCCTCGGACTTGATCTGAGTAGCAATCTTGACAGACTTGTCAATAAACTCCGCAACCCTTTCAAAATCTTGTCCAGAGAATCCTCGAGTGGTCATGGCTGGAGTGCCAACTCGCAGCCCACCTGGCACTAATGCAGACTTGTCGCCAGGGACAGTGTTCTTATTAGCAGCAATGTTGATCAACTCTAATACAGTCTCAACTCGAGCACCATCAACTCCCTGAGGCTTCAAATCAATCAAGATCAAGTGTGTATCGGTACCACCAGAAACCAGCTTGTATCCCTTGCCTTCCAATGCTGTAGCAAAAGTCTGAGCGTTGTCAACAACGTTTTGCTGATACTCCTTGAATTGTGGGGTTTTAGCCTGGCCCAATGCTACTGCCAGGGCAGTGATGGTGTGGTTGTGTGGACCACCCTGGTGACCTGGGAAAACAGAGAAATTGATCTTGTCCTCCAAGTCATACATGATCTCCTTACCCTTCTTGTTCACAGATCGAACGCCCTTTCGGAAGAAGATCATTGATCCTCGTGGACCCCGCAATGATTTGTGCGAGGTGGTGGTTACAATATCAGAGTGTGGGAATGGAGATGGAGCCACTCCGGCAGCGACTAGACCAGAGGTGTGAGACATGTCACTCAACAAATAAGCTCCTACAGAGTCTGCGGCCTTTCGAAATTGGGCCCAATCCATGGCTCGAGCATAGGCCGAAGCACCTGCGACCAATACTTTTGGTCGGAAGAGCTTGATAGTCTGGTTCAATTGGTCGAAATCAACAGTGCCAGTTGACTCGTCCAATCGATATGGCATAGTTTGGAAATACTTAGAGATCATAGAAATCTTCTTGGTTGGTGTTTGATATCCATGGGACAAATGACCTCCGTGTGGAAGATCAAGACCCATTAGCCGATCACCAACTTCCATTACAGCCGAATAAGCATACAAGTTAGCTGGAGCTCCGGATAGTGGTTGCACATTAACACCCCATTCTTCTGGGTTTAGACCAAAGGCTTCTAAAGCTCTCTGCTGGCACAAACGTTCACCTTGGTCAATGAATTGGTTTCCTCCGTAATATCGGGCACCTGGATACCCTTCAGAGTACTTATTTTGCATTTCAGACCCCAAGACGTCCATGACTGCTTTGGAAGTGAAATTCTCACTTGGAATCAGGGTGATAGATTCCTTTTGTCGTTGTCGTTCCCGGGTTACAATATCGGAGACTTCCTTGTCTACTTTAGAAACAGGTTCAGAAATGATCTATGTATGGAGAAGTTAGTGTTCTATATCTCTATTATTCATTACTGGTATTTTAGAAATGATTACTCACTGTTTGGTTTGTCAATGAAGCATAGGTACGCTATTGGAACACAACTTTATTAGTCTCTTTTTGTTCATAATGATTCAAAATTTTTTCCCGGGTTCAGTCATACCTTCATTAGAGGCATTGCTCTTTGAGCAGATCGGAATGACGAAAGCATGGCTCCAGTAATGTATATATTAGTATATCACAGGTCAAAAAGGGCTGTTCTCGAGTTAAAACAGAGAGAGAAAGAGGATCGAAGCTGGTACTTATATATGCCAAATTTATATATGGTGGTGAAACGAGCTTGGCCAGAGTCGTTATATGGTGTGGGCGGCGGACTTACCCGGGCATCACCAGGTACTGTACTCTGGGACATAACTACTAAGTGGGGGGATTAACCCGGTGATTCTCGTCACCGAGCAAAGTGGTTATCAATTGTTTTTGTAGAACCCGAGTTGTGACTCGGTGAATTAGGATGTTTATATGAACTTCATTTTATAGATTCTCATATCACATTGGGCTATTCAACATTTCCCCACTTCTGTGCGTCTTTTGATGAATTGGAAAAGGGCAGCAACGGAAATGTATAGTACTCCGGCCCTTTGAACGATCAAATATGCCTGTGTGGAATGAACTCGAAATATTGGTATACAGGTGAGATCATGTTCTCGATGGAGTAGACCCTAGTTTCTCAGCTGATATGCAACATGAATACTACTCGGTTGATAGTGAGTATCTTCGTAGTTCGTAAATGAAAGGATGGTCTCCATTATAGATACACATTATGAACCATTTCTTGTCGTGCTATATGTTTCAACTTAACAAAGCCATCTTGCTAGATTTTCAATTCCTATTTCGTGTAGTATCATATTCCCCTAGCGCCTGGACATGTATCTGGTACCATACATACATTTAATAATAGTACCTCGTAGTTGGTGTCACGTGACTAGGACTGCCCTGAGGAAAAAAATCGGAAATTTTCACCACCAGTTGAAAATATTACCACTACCACTACCTACGACAATTTATAAAACACACAAAAATGTCCAAGAAAGGAGCTCAAGCAGCTAAAAATGTGCTGGTGAAACTAATTGTAGGAGCTGGTCAAGCAGCTCCTACACCACCAGTTGGTCCAGCTTTGGGTTCAAAAGGTGTCAAAGCCATTGATTTCTGCAAAGAATTCAATGCTCGAACAGCTCACTACGAAACTGGTGTACCCGTACCAGCTCTAGTCACAGTACGTCCAGATCGTTCATTCCACTTCGAAGTGAAAAGCCCTCCAACTGCATGGCTGTTGAAAAAAGCAGCCGGAATTACCAAAGGCAGTGCTGATCCTAAACGTTCTAAAGTTGGCACAATCTCTCTCAAGCATGTATACGAAATCGCAAAAATAAAGAAAACAGACGACCGCCATGCAAATATTCCAATGGAAAACGTTGTCAAGTCGATTGTAGGTGTAGCGAAGTCTGTAGGGATTGAGGTAGTGCCATAGGGAGCAGTTCTACATCCATTTCAAATACGTATTGTCTGGCTCATTATCTTGACTTGTATATATTTATGATGGGAGACATGTATTATATGTATTAATTATTGTTATTATTATTATTATTAATTATCTTTGGGCTATTCTTGTTAGCGTGAAGAAATTAACAGAAATTTGGTAGAAAAGAAGCAAGTTTCTATTGATAATCGGCCATTTCAGAAATAACTATAGGTCTCTTATTAAACAGCCTGTGATCCATAAGACGTCTCTCGAGCGCTTGGTTCCACGTAATTCTCCTTATGAAAATAATACGGATCGATTTCATACTCCTCTCCAACAAGCTCCTTGGTGAGGAGAGCAAGTGTGTCGACCTTTTCATAAATGCATGCAACAAGGCTGTGCCCAGAAATGCTCATCCGTCCATCCGGAGTCAAATCGTACGTGCTCGCTAACCTTCTATTTCCTCCTTGCAGCACATTATTCTTTCCATGCTCAGCTTCTTCATCCAATCGCCGCTGCAAAATCTCCATGTGCCTCACAGTAGTCTGGGCCGGAGTCAGCATAGGCAAAGGTGTTCGCATTACCAAGGAACTTCCACTCATGTGTAAAACGGCCAAAAAGTCGGAATTTAAACTACTGTTTGACCATCCATATTCCTGAATCATCCTATGAATCCGGTTTTGTGGATCCTGCACATGATTAAATACGGAATACAGGTATTGGTAAAGCATCAGTAATTCGCTTTGTAGTTTGAGTAGCCTCAAATACTTTTGCGATGGCCAAGTACCCTGCAAGGGAGGCTCAAACTTTACAGTCCTGCACTTCCGCCTAGTATCACCCATCATGCCACTGATCTTCTTGAATCGACCCAGTACACGATCTCGCTCTGTGGAAAGAATATGTGTCTCAGAATCACGGATACGGCTCAGTGCGAAATTGCCAACGTCGCAATGAACACTACCAATCTCTCGAAGAATGTTACCAAGGTTGACCCGAATCATTTTCTTCACTGTGAACGGTTTAGGAAAAATAGATGCAAAGGCACCTACCGAAAGACCTACAATAACGGTTACAAACCGTTTCCATGATGGCTCCCATCCATAGCCTAGATTACCAACCACAGGATAATGAGTATCTTGCCAACCAGTCCCAAGACACAGTACGAAAGTAACACACAAAATGATGGCCGGTAGTGGTAAATAATGAGTGGAGAAATGTCGATAATACATTAAAAACACGAAGAACACCCCATAGACCACACCCATGCCATATACATTTCCCTGTCCATGTCCGTTGCCTATGTACCAGGCTGCTAATGCAAGAGCACAAGATAGGAACGTATAGCAACTGTTGGCAATGAACGCATATAATGTGTCGCCCAAAGTACCAAACGTGGCTAATGCAGCCATGATTGTTGTCCACACCAAACGATTGCTATAAAACCACCATGAAGTAGTTCGGACAAACAACGGGAACGTAATTAATAGAGTGCAAATTGCGGACCTAAATGCAATAATGAAGTTTTTGTCACCCAAAGCACGATGCCAAAGTGAAATCTTCTGTCCAATTTTTTGAGCAATGTTCTGAGGAGGGTCAGCTTCAGGATCGCGCGGCTGATTGTCCAGATGTTGAGCCGCTGCGGCTGCGGCGGCCGCTAAATCAGTAGCAATCCCTACGTCAATTGGCTTAGTCCAAGGAAATGTCAGTTGTGGTTCAGGCCGTGCTTCGTCCGCTTTAAGAAAAAGCTTAGCCATGAGGTCAAGGGACATAACGTATTGCCGAACCATGAACCCAAACAAACATCCTTGGCCCATAATTGATGGTAACACTGGCTCACTTCGGAAATGGGAATTAACAATGCTGCCCCATTCTTCGCTCTTCTCGATCTCTTCATACAAATTCACCATCTTATTCCTAGCATTTAGCAGTGCCTGGTGTCGTTCTTGTTGGATTTTGGCATGTTTCTTGTGGTCTCCAGGAATGACTAATGTATATGCTCGAAAATGATTCGCTGCCTCTAGCCAGGAAATTAGTTCGTCGAATGTCTCTCCCGCTGCTTCAAGCACTGGCGTGAAAAGTGAATTCATCATCTGAATGATTCTGTCTAGTTCTTCCATTCGGACGTTACCTTTGGCAGTTTTCTCGAACCATTTCTTTTGCAATTGCTCGTACTCGCCAATTTCGCGGTGGTCTGGTGCTGTTTGGTGGGCTTGCCCATTGTCCTTAGCATCTGGTGCTAATTTGGAGTCAGGGATGGTTGAGCTGGGTTCGGAGGCTCTCTTTTCTATAATCTTTTTGCAATCGTGTAAATAACCATAAAACACTTCAAACCCTTGTATCTGGTGCATAATGTGTTGCAGCACCACACCAAACCGCCCAGCGACAGCTTTGTCTAATCTTCCATACGCTACTTCAAGTTTCAAAGCGGCTCCATCAATATCAATCATCACTAAACGACCCTTGAGCATTGCAATTGTCTGCGCAATTTTAGTATATCTATCAAAAGAGCTTTTAGAAGGTCTATCATTGTTCAAGATGTCCAGGTGCATTTTGGCTAAGCCGTTCAGTGCAGACAATACTGATTTCGTGCCATCGAAATAGGCAAAACTTGAGGTCTTTGGGAACATTATTATGCTAAACACAACATTCATTGCAAAGGTTAACCCAAGTGGTTTTAAAATGGCAAGCTGTTTGTTAGAGTTAGTAAATCGGATCTGGATCCATCTATACATATTGTTTGTGTTAGGATACTTACCCCCAATGTCAGAGGTGAAAAATACGGCAGGAATAGTCCATAGCATACATTGATTGTCATGGCGATAATCCCCACTACACCCCCAAAAACCAACGGCCGGTAACTCAGTTTGATATAGACAAAAAAAGTTATTCCGAGGACTAACGCTACCATGTGAACCGCCGATGTTCTGGTATTCAAAAATTCACCATGGAAAAGTACAGATTGTACACATCCAGCAACGTTGGGATCTGTAGGACTGCATTTCCCACGCTCGATGATGATCTGGCTATAATACTCCGCCGGATGGTTTCCATTTAGCCTAGCCGATATGGCACTGGAAATAATGGCAATTAGCCAGCCAAAACAGGCTGCAGCCACGCAGATGACCCCAAATATTATAGACTGTATAATAGAGAAGTTTCCGCATGGCACTACAAATGAATAAATCATCATCAGATAGGAAGCCTGGCCGAGCCACCTGTTTACAGGATTGATCAATGTGAACACTGCACAGAGCCATGCTTTTGCCCATGATCTAGCAATAATACAAACTGACTGGTAGTCTAGGTAGTCTAACAACCAGTATGGTCGAAAAAATTTGATCGCACTCAGAATACGTCGACGCATAGTTAGCCGAGCTGCCTTTAAAGAAGAGGTGCCATCATCTTTTTCATCTTCTCCGAAATTTGTAAATGTGGGTGGATCAATGGCACTGGTATCATGAACTCTTAATTCGGTTCCAGGTTCAAAAGTGCTATTTGCACGACGACGGTAGGAGGTGACTTTTTGGAGCCTAGATTCTGTTTTCTCCAACGCAGGGACATCTTTCGGTTCTTGTTCTGATTCTGTTAAAGGTACTGGAGTATGATGGATGTCTTCACCTGCATCAGTCTCACGAATGGACTCCCCTGACCTATTTGTATCTGCCATTTGGCCGCTGTGAGATATGTGTGTATATATCCTTCAGGAAGAATTGAGTGTTTTTGTTTGTTGACTCGAGGTGTTAGCTGGGTGTTTTAAATTCTGGCCCTGCAGAGAACTTATTCCTAGAGTGAAAAGGGTATATTAGAACAAAAGAATTGGCAGAATACAGAACTGTTGAAAGACAAGGAAATTTTGCTGAAAGGCTATAGCTGAGTTGTTTCGAAGATTGAAACGAAACTTTGATTCTCACGGAGGTCGCGGGTAATGTATGGGCCATTGTTTATGGGGAGGACATACCTTCCATATTGGGGTGTCGCAGAGCTTCGACTCCTGCAGGTGTAACTGCGCGAGGAAAAATGCTTAGCGTGATGATCGAGTAGCGGTGTGCTGGTTGCTGGGGGAACGCGAATCTGTTGCTAGAAAATCGGTCGAGATCTGTATGGAATGTGCGCAGAAGACCTTTTTGTTTTTGATTAAATGGAGTTTTAATCTAGTCTGAATATAGTAGTGGTTAATGAATTGGATGTTGCACTTTTAACGTATATCTTCGTCCCTCGTATTAATGTTTTTCCGTATGACATTTCTCGCGTGTTGTGTAGCCTGACGCAACTGTGTGTGGCTATCAGAAGGCTAGAGAAGACTTGCAACATAGAAAATTGATGGAGCTCAAGCACCTGAAAAGATACTTCGGTCATTGATATGTAAAATCAACATACTTTGGTCATTGATATGAAACCGATAAGCACACTCCTTGTTTCTCGAGATTTTTATGCTTACAGGCTCAAACTGCACCACGTACATAGAATATCACTACTAGCATCATCTGAAACTACCCTCCACATCGTTCTCATCAATATCGTCCCATCGCGGGAAAAGTATCTCGATATTCTCGGGACGCAGGTCAGCGTG
The DNA here is from genome assembly GCA_030564265.1 of Blastobotrys attinorum. Lineage (NCBI taxonomy): Eukaryota > Fungi > Ascomycota > Dipodascomycetes > Dipodascales > Trichomonascaceae > Blastobotrys > Blastobotrys attinorum. Next base: position 32,927 of record JAJLUM010000132.1, read on the forward strand.
CTTCTCATGAATAACTTTCTTGAGCTCGTCATACCATACTCGATACCCAGGTCCCGCAAAGTGAACGCCGTCCTCTAGAAGAAACGTGATGCTCTTAGAATCTGAGCTATTTCTTACCCCTGGGTAAACCTTATCGCCCTCTTCCCATCCTGCTTTCTTGGCGAATGCAGTCCATAGATCCACAAATCCTATTTTCTGATGTTCTGCCACAGATTTTGCAGCTTGGTTGTACCGCAAGAAATCTAATGTAGATCTGTCCCCAGAAGGGTGAGCCTGCTCGTCGTACAGTGCAGTACCTACAAGAATGCATGGGATAGATCTGCTTTGTATCTTTTCAACGATTATATGCAGATTTTTTATATAGTCCTGCAATGGTACGTGCTGTTTGGAATTTGTCTCAGGTACGCAGTCATTGGTGCCTAGGAACACTACTACTAGGCGGATTTTGCTAACGGAACACTGCTCAGCATCCAGAATTCGATCTATAATGTGTTTACCGTGGTTGGTATTGTACCCACCGAAGCCCCTGACTATGAAGTCGAGCTTCCTCCAGTACAGATTTTGCATGGCGGGTGTGACAGCAAAGGAGTAGTGCTGAGCGCAGCTGCGCTCTGTGATTGAATCACCGAACATGATCACTTTGTCTCGTGAGGCAGTCATTTCTGGGAAAGATAATTGAAGAAAAAATTTCTGAAGGTTTTTTTTTTTTTTTTTTTTTTTTTGTTTCTGGTGGGTTGAGGAGTGATAAAAAAGATCTATACCAGTTCGTGGGGGGCTAAAGTGCCGTATGTGGGCCCTATTTAAGAGCGGGTCAGGTGACGGCCCATGCGGCTCAATTTGTGAACTATCACACGCATTTCACGTTACTCCAGGAGCCAAGTGGGTATTGACTGTGAAGAAAGAAGGAGCTGGCTCATGAGCAAAAAAAAAAAAAAAAAAAAAAAAAAAAAAAAAA